>JAYMSZ010003870.1:0-10087 GCA_036897665.1 Pelargonium citronellum | reverse complement strand
TTTTGCAATATCAAGCAATTTTATGCAGCTAAAGCTTTTGTGCCTTTTACGGAGTAGATTGTTGGTATTGGGGCCAGATTGAAGTGCCTAGGGCTTGAGAGCTTTGAAATGGGAAATGAGTTAGCTGGTTTTTACCTCCCGGGAATGAACTATATAGTGGATAAAATATACTAGACATGCATTGTATCTTTGCTTTCTTATAGTATCGAAACCTTGATAAAACGGTGTATTAACTTGGTTTTGCTAATAGGCTCTAGTATTTGAAAACTTTGCTTGCACCTCTTTGCTTGATTAACAGCATTTTAATGTATGGATGAGGGTTCCTAATGTTTTTAGTTTATGGGCTTTTGATGTATTGGTCAGGGTTTGCAATGTTTTCATTTGGATTGTAGTAACTTTCCAATCATTGCTGGGTTAGTCGTTTTTCCTTCTGAGATATTAGTTGCAATATGTACTAACATGAGTTCATTACTGTTTGTTCAACTCGATAGCCTGTGGGGTAGACCCTTGCAGACAGAGATGATTTATTCTCGAAGCGTCTAAAATGATTTCTTTTATTTAATTTGAAGTCGTGTTTGTTTTAAGAACATCCATTTTGTCAATAATATCATTACTCAGATTCTGCTGGCATATATTTATCATACTATGGTGGTAAAATCAAATGCACTTCAGTTTTTTGATAACTCAACATGTAGTGCAAATTTTTGCCTGGTTAGTATCTTTTATTTATATTAGTTTATAATTAAAACTCTTCTGAAGTGATGACATTCTATCCTTAAAATAATCTATGTGATTTTGTTTAGTTTCCATTCATAAAGTAATGAATGTACTTAATATTCTTAAACTACGTATGTTATTTTATTTCTTTTTAGGTTGGAAATAAATGTATCATTGTTTATTCTGTAATCCCAGTACTATGCAAAGTGTACCAATTTAATATTATTTAATCATTGAAATCTCTGTGGATAGGTCTAGATGTGCTTTTCATTCTATTTCTGACTGATACCACCCCTGAACTAAGGCCACACTTGCAGTGCACATTAGGCATACAGGGTTTGATTATTTTGATGGGTTTTATGAGTACGTGGTAATATGATCAAGTGATCAATAGGAAGGTACGAGGAGAGAAAGGGAAGGTGATGTGTTACCTGCGGAAAGGTTTTGAAGGTTAGGGCTGTGGAAATAGAGGTGGAGGCATACAATTGTGTAGTGGAAGGGTGTATAAGCTTTTTTCCTATGGTTAAATATTGAGTTCGTTTGTGTGGTCAGCTTATGCCTCATCGGTTGATTATTAACTGAGTTGGACATTGCAATTTGTTGAAGTCTAGGGATATTATTAATAACTAACATGTTATAGCTTGTTGTGCCTCGGAAGCAATTACATGTGTTTTGATTGAATTTTGCTATTAATTGTGGAAATACTTCTTTAATGATAGCCATGTTTTCTTTGGCATAGTTGAAGCGGCCAACCCTGGTGCTGATCTTGAAGGTCTTGAGGTTGCTAAGGAATGTTTGGCAGAAGTGTTCAAGCTTGATTCTTCTTCTACTGATGATTGGGCAAAGTCTGATTTATTGGTCAACTTATTTAATTCTTTGGAACCAAGAGGAAACAATGATTTAGGAATCAGATCAGATCCAAGTCATAAAGAAGCTTCAGTGGATGCTCCTAGTTCATCTTCTGTCCTGAATGCTGGTGATACTAATCTGTCAAATTCATCAAAATCTTTGGTACTTCTCTTCCTTCCAGATTGATTATTATCATTCTAGTTGCCTATTATATGTCTGGTTCCTTAAATTTTATTCTACTTCCTGATAATAAAAAAATTATTCTGCTTCAACACATCCTTAATATTTTCTGATCTTTTTGTTCATGTTTATACCTAAATATTCAGCTGATTTGTTTTTATACTTTATCTTGGTAATACTTACCAGAACAAGTATATTTTTCCTGGAATTGCTTTTTGCACCATCTTATATTCTTATTTAAAGGCATGAGAGTTTGTACCTTTATATCTGTAGTGAGACTGGCTGTAGAATTTGTCCATCAACTGTTGATAGCTTTACTTTGCAGAGGCGTTACTTCTTGGAAAAATATATCATGGAAGGAAGGCATGTGGTAACTGTAAATATGTTTTTTTTGGTATCAAATAGAAAGTGAAAGTATTTGAAATTTATTTTCTCACCAGGTGTATGAAAGGGATAAAAAATGATATTGAACATGCATTTCTACAATTTGCTGGATATGCTGCATGTTTTTTATTTCCTTTGTAATATAAAATATCTATGTTAGTTTTGGATTGACAGATGGATTAACAGATGGATTAACAGCATTTTAGTTGTCTTAATTTCCTTGTCTTTTCTGTGCTACAATTATTTCCATTTTGTATTAACTTTATTTTCTACTTCTAATTTAATCAGGCTAATGATCGGTCAAGAGAGTCCTTTTCAGGTAGGCTTGTTCTTCCTATTTTGGTTCTGTACTTGTTTAATTCAATGTTTATTGTTTGTTCACTGTCTGTCGCGGTGCTCGTTCATTTTTGAGCTGGATTACTTGATCTCAAAAGGAATGCCAGGGATATTATGTGTACTATCTTAGTATCTTGTTTGTAATACCTTATAGTGGGGTTCAGGAATGGTTTAGAATGTTATGTTATTATGAATGTAAATAGAGTTAGACGTGTTAATGAAATTGTTACTACTTGGGTTCGAATTGCAGAGTGAGGCTTGCATGAATTGACATCATGAGTTTTAAACTCTTAGAGACACTTCTTGACTGTATTTTTTTCATTTAGACTTTAAATGCATTTCATGGTAGAAAATAGCTGAAATGTCTCCCAAGTAAAATTTAAAGAAATAAAATTACCTAGCAACAATAATGTTGTTGCACCTGATCATTATTGCTTATGGAAATTGCTTAGTATCATTCTTCTCAACAACAAAATTCATTATACTTTTGATTTAATAAAATATAGAAAGATAATTAGGCATGCTAGCAGTTCAACTTTATAACAAAGTGAAATTGGAGACATGAACTGAGCTTCTTAAACTTTTAAGTTTTAAATTCTCGCAGAATATGTTGAAGTTATTGGCTTTGCACATATTGATTGTTTATTGATGGTTATGTTGTTACCAGGGGTATCAAGAGATGAACTCTTTGGGCAGTTCTTTGCTGCACTTGAAAAAATTCACTTTTTTAAGACCATGCCTGATGGGAGTGACGATCCAGCCCAACTGGATAAAGCAACACGTTTATTCCATGATGCTGTTACAGTATGATTTACCACCTTGTGGGCTTATATTGGTTGCACCCTATGAATTTTGACTGTCTATAATGTTTTGTTGCATGAACTATATTGCCATAATCCCTTTTTGGTGCATCAAGACACCTTTTCAGATAGTCAAATTTGATTTATGAAGCAACAAACTATATGGTCATGCATTTGCCATTCTCATTTATATTTCTGTAATTTAATCTCATTAATTTTGAGCAGTGCATGAGGCTTCAACTAATATGCTAATTGACAATTTGTTCGTCTGTTATAGCTTTTACTTACACAGTTACACCTAGGTAATGCTCTAACAGTAACCAAGTCATTTCCCAAATAATGTTGGTGTTGACTATATGAATCCTTTAGCGTAACTCCTTGGGATTCTTTGCTAGTATTCTTCGCTTCCACAACACCTAAATAATGCTATTGCTTCAAAATTATTTTGGTGGGATATAACTATTTGCAATCTTAATATATTTGTCTTCCTGTTGATGGATTTACTGAAACCATTTATGTTGGTTGCAAATATTCTTTTTTGTGTTTCCTTAGTTTATAAACATTTTCGAACCCAAATTGGTTGTGTTTCATTTAACTATTTGCTCTATTTTACCAGTCTGATCTTTATCCTATTAGACTAAAAAAATCCTGATTATGATTGTTTGCTATATCCACTTTAATATGCATAGATAATAATCAGCTAATATTATTCTTCCACAGTACTTTCCTGATGATTTCATTTATTATGTTAGGAGATGGAAGCTGCTGGGTGCCAGGCGTTTAACCAAAATAATCTAGCCGACTCTTTGAAATCACAAGGTATTTACAAGTTTGTATGTGTTTGATTGCATATCTTAAGAACTTGCAACTTACAAGTTACAAATGCTTATTCTCTCTTCAAGCAATTTGAGTAAAATTTTGAAGTTATCCATTTTCATCTTGTAATAAACAGCTCACTTGAACATTATCGTGTCCAAATTGTTCATGCAATCTTATATTAAGAGTATTCATCTTTCTTTCAAAGAAAAAAAAGAAAAAAAAAGAGTATTCATGTATTGCTTAATCCATGAAAAATCTAATTGTACTATGCAATTATGTTTTTGCTTTTAGGTAACAGGGCAATGCAATCAAAGCTATATTTGGATGCGATTGAGTTGTATACTTGTGCTATTGCACTTTGTGAAAATAATGCTGTTTACTACTGTAACAGGTACAATTCTAACTTGTTTGTATTAATGAGTGAAAAGACCTTGGGAACTATGTTCCTAATTTAATTTCACCCCCTGTACCATTAATGTAATCAGTATCATCCCACATACGATCCAGTTTAATCATTTATTGTCAATTTATAAATGTTTGTCCAAATTCTTTCTTCTCATCTGACACAACTGATAGTGAGGTGGTTTATTTACAAGTAGCAAGATGTTTGGTAAATTCATGTCTGTTGACTATGAATTGGTGATAACTGATCAAATTGGATGTTTTATAGTCATTTTTCCCACCTATTGATTCAATTTGTAGTGCAGCTGGTCAGCTTGATCTATAAGCATAGTTTTTTTTCTTTCTTTTTTATACTATTTCCGAATATGAGAGATAGTTTTGATATATGAATCTATTGGAACTATACTGATGGATGGTTTGATTTTCCGGGTAAGAGTAGATCCTAAATGAGGGCTGGCTGTTATTAACATCATTAGAAGTTTGTTGTAATTTTTTACCTTCTTTTTTCCTTTTCTTTTCTGATCACACCATTGTAGGGTATGGAAAGGTTATTGTTACATAATCATCTTTTGCATATTAACATCAATGTTAAACTTCTAATCTGTTTGCAGACAATTTCAAGTATTTTCAGATTTATGTTTTCTTGATATTTAGAACTGTTGACTTTTTTTTTTTTTTATCAGCTTTAGAACTGTTGACTTATTTTACAATTTACACTGATCAGGGCAGCAGCTTATACTCAAATCCATAAATACAGTGAAGCCATTGCAGACTGTCTAAAATCCATTGAGATTGACCCGAACTATAGCAAGGCTTATAGTCGTCTGGGATTGGCATATTATGCACAAGGGAATTATGGGGATGCTATTGACAAGGGATTCAAGAAAGGTTGGTATGAGATTAGTTCTAATCTATCCATAGTAATGCCAACAATGAATGCCAATTAACAAGTGCCTCCATTGATTATCCCCCATTTTGGTTGTTAAACATACTACAGCTTTGACATTTATGTACATTCTCCGCTTGTTCTCTAATTTTTTACGATTTATTTTGGTCTCATAATTGCATCAGTAATGAGAAGGATAATAGCGGTGTGCTTTGGTCCTTTAGCATTTGTGTGATTAGTAATTATAATTATGCATTATGTACCCTATTATGAGAGTAGCTATTCATTTAAAAATTGGTTAACCAACTTCGGATCATGCCTCGTGGAACTTAATAACAAATCAAATCCCAAATTAGCCTGTAAGCAGAAAAATGGGTAATGGACTAGTCTGGCCATATGTGGTACAAGTGTCATCTGATAGGCGTTGTATGGGCAACAGGGGTGCATGGAATGCACATAATCGTTGGTTTTCACAAATACATAATTGAATTTCACAAAATTCCATGGAAAGTAATAGAGGCACATTTAGATTTTCTTTGGCAGAGCTCGATGAGCTTCTGGGAAGCCATTTGTAGTTGACGTTGGCAGACATTTTCATGCAGCAAAAACATTGGCATGATCATGTCTATCATTTTATGCAGTTGTGACATAGGAGGTAGGTAAGTAAGGGGTTCTCCATCCGTGTCAAATCTGTTTGAGAATGACGATGGCAGTCTGTTAGGATTCTCATTAATAACTTTAGCAATATTTATTTTCTGGGAAAAGCTGTGGAAGTGGTTGTGTAGAAATTTATATTGTGAACATTTCTGTGATAAAAAAACCCTTGATGAAATCATATAAACTGTTTCTGTTTTTGGAGTTGATACGAGTGCGGAATCTGATCTTAAATAAGGACTCAGACAAGATGACTCATTTCATAAACTTTATGTAGAAAAACTTATTGTCTGACATCAAGAGCCAAACAGACCCTATTAGTTACCAAGTTTAGATTTGACTTCACTAGACCTTAATGACGGCTATGTTTTCTGACAGACCTTACCATATGTGGGGATGACACCATTTTATAGCATATTTAAGCTTCTGAACATGGAAAGACACAATCTGTGATGATTTAGAGAGTAATTCCACAAACCCCTGTGTTCATTCAAATATTTTTAAAAACAGAAATTGGTGGTTGCGTGTTGGCTATTGCCCTTAGTAAATTGAAAGGTAAACCTGAAAATTTAGTGGGTAAAATCTTCAAATTTTAGTCACCATTATTTATCAATCGAATTTACTTATTAAGAGTTTTGTGACTGATCTTAATATGTAGTATTGCGGTAAAATGTGTAATTGCTGTTAATCATGAGATATCACCTTGCAGCCTTGCAGTTGGATCCCAATAATGATTCTGTCAAAGAAAATATTCGGGTTGGTTATTTATTCTTCTTCATCATCATGATTAGTATTATTATTGTTTGATAATTGTTATTATTATTTTTGTTGGTGCATTGTGAAATATAGGTTGCTGAACAAAAATTAAATGAAGAGAAGCAACGGACAGAGCGAGATCAGGTATTATGTACTATATGTTAAAGGTGATTTGTACTTGTATATATATAATGACAAAAGAAGAGGTCTGTAATGATTGCTTCCTGTCAATAAGAGCTGTTCTTTTAAACTCTTGTGCTTGTTATTGTTGATTTTTTTTTTTGGTGTGTGGAGGGGAAAAATTGGAGTGATTTATTAGGGGCTATTAGTTGGCTTCCGAAACTGTATCGGATGTGAATATGTTGTGCATTAGCTGGCTCTTTTTCTGCCATGTGCATCTCATGTTATAAAAAATCATATTGTCTAAGCATTAACAAAGAGTCTTTGTGGTTTTCATTTAACTTGGTTTCTTCCTATGCTTAAGGGACACTATCAAAATGTGCTTAGTTAGACTATAATGCCCTGCTGGGAGGTGGAAATTGGTGTTGGGTGTTCTAGTTATATAAGTCTTGCTAGTTCTTTGTGCATTTAGGTATGCACTTATACTATCTCCTTCCTGGTACAGAATACAAGTTCAGCCAGTGGTATAAACCAAGATTCTCAGGCTTCTGGAGGATCAAGGAACCGTGCTACTCCATTTCCGTTCACATCTATTCCAGCTGACGGTTCACTTCCTGCTGATTTTGCGAGCATGTTTATGAACATGGCTGCCAATGCATACCAGGGACAACATTCTCAAAGCACTGGAGGAGATGAGAGCAATGCAAATCCTTCTGGTGAGCCTGAGATAAGGTTAGGTGGAAACATGAATCTAAATTATGGAGAACAAATGCCGGAGGAGCTGACAGGGGCTCTTAGATCCGTGATGGAAATGTTCTCAGGGGCAGCAGCAGCACCCCATGGAAGTAGCAACACTCAAGATACAGCGAATGAGAGACCGCCAAATTAAACTATTAATGTAGGGTATGATTATTATGACTGTACAATTCTGGCAACCTTGTATCATTGTCCTCTTCCCTCACTATAATTTCCCTTTAGTTTTTGTTTCTAAATTTTTGCTGAATATAGTTTTTTTTTTCTCTCCCATAATCAGTGCAGAATTTTTACTGGTTTTGACAAGAAAGGAAGAAGATTATACCAACACCATTTTTTTTTTTGAAAGAGATATATATATCAACTCAAATCCGCAATCAAAAGCGGGATACAAAGTTAGGAGAAAAAGGACCAATTCACCCAACATCGGACATGGACAACGAGGACCTAACAAAAGCGTAAGCCACTCGGTTCGCAGACCGATTAACAAAGAAAATACAACAAACACTAAATATAAAACAAAAACCAAAAAACTACCCAAGAAGAGTCGGAAGTCTCTGAAAGCTAAACCAAAGGCACTGGCACTGGGAGCCTCCCCTTCGATCTGAATCAAGTGAGCTACTCCGATGACTCGAGCACCATAGTGACGTTAACAAAAATACCCAAACTTGCCCTCATGACAAGAAAACCAAAACTTGCCCACAAGACAAGAAATCCAAAACTCACCGTCATGATGAGAAAGCCCGCTTTAAGGAATGACCGTAAAAAAACAAGAAATAAAAGGGTAGGGGAGGCATGCTCCGGCAAGGCCGAGCAAGCGAAGAGGGAGGA
Organism: Pelargonium citronellum; assembly: GCA_036897665.1. Lineage (NCBI taxonomy): Eukaryota > Viridiplantae > Streptophyta > Magnoliopsida > Geraniales > Geraniaceae > Pelargonium > Pelargonium citronellum. Next base: position 1,600 of record JAYMSZ010003870.1, on the reverse strand, counting down.
GAAGGCTCAGCGGTGGGTTCACGTGGCGGCAGGCGAAAGGGGAGGCGACAGATCCGGCGGCGAGCATTTGTGACGACGGCGATGGCGGCAGGTCCGGCAGCGGGAGGAGAAAAAACGGGGATGATGGTGGTGGAACGGGGCGCGGATCTGGGGGTTCGGTAGCTTGTGGAAGGGGAAGGCGAAGGTAGAAATGGCGAAGAGAGAGGCGGACTGGATCCGGCGGCTACAATGCTAAAAACCCTAGGTGGTTCTCTGTTTCTGTGTTTCTTGAGAGAGAGAGTGTTTTATACCAACACCATTTTAGTTGAGTGGGAGGATAATTGAAATGTACTTCCTAATCCAATCCCAATTGGCTCTCCTACTACAACTTTAGTTGTGTCATTGGCTTCATTTAAGGTTTCGTAAGCAGAGTATATGAAGAACCCGGCTTTCTCCCTAGGACACCAAATGATTCTATTGTCCAAGTTCGTGTTTTCTCTAATTCGTAAGCAGAGTTTATGAAGAACCTGGCTTTCTCCCCTGGATCCCAAATGATTCTATCGTACAAGTTTGCGTTTTCTCTAATTCGTAAGTAAAGTTTATGAAGAACCTGACTTTCTCCCTAGGACCCCAAATGATTCTATCGTCCAAGTTTGTGTTTTCTCAAATTCGTAAGCATAGTTTATGAAGAACTCGACTTCCTCGCTAGGACCCCAAATGATTCTATCGGCCAAGTTTGTGTTTTCTCTAAACGAAACGATAGTAATTTGGTTCTTAATGTCCCAATAGTGGTCAAAGAATAGGTTTGCAAAGTTCCAATTACCATTGATGCCCCAACATTTGCTGATCGGAAACGAGTCCTAAAACCTATAAGAAGGACTTCAAGAAATGAGTGTTCCCATAAACTTTCAGCGCATTGGACTGCGACCCGTGTCCCAACATGTAAAGGCTCGTAGATCTCGCTATCTCTAAGACACACCTCATTTACGCTTCTACTATGAGATACTCTTGCTTCTCGAGCTTTAATTTGGATACCTACTTGTGCTTTACTCTTTTTTTTTTTTTCATATCACTGGATCCATCTTTTATGTTTATGGACCTGAGCCCCAACCACCATCGTTTGAAAATTCGAGTGTCGTGCGTCAATGTTGAATTCCATGAATGTGAAGCACGATATAAAATTTGGCCCCTAGATAAAAAATAAAAAACTACAAAGCACAAAAAAAAATCTCGAATGAGAGAGCTCACTATAAATTTCACGTGGAAATTATTAATAAACAACCCCTTATTTATCGTACATAACGAGATTACCCAAGAACTTCTCGATGTGGTTTATTATAAAATTACCCAAGATATGAGCCTTTTCTTCCACCTCATTCCTATGTTTCCGATACAATTGTTGTATCTACAACTTTGGTATTTGAAAAGAAGAAAGTCGAGTTCCGGTCACATGTTCCCAATTAGTTAATCCTACATCTACAATAGCATTTTAATAAATAAAATATCTCTAAAACCAAAGTTGTAGATATCTCAAAGGAGCTTGGGAGCTCCTATGAGAAACAGTAAACGTCTACTGCAATATCTCTACCATTTATGCCCCTCAAGTGGTATACCTTGCATA
>JAYMSZ010003869.1:0-10088 GCA_036897665.1 Pelargonium citronellum | reverse complement strand
TCTTGAACCCAAACACGTTTATTTCGTGCGTGTTCGTGTCGTGCCCGCGTGTTATGACCCAAATTGCCAGCTCTAATCATGTGTGCACACATGATAAGGCTGGTTTGGTTTTTGTACTTTCCTCTTATTCGATGGTTTTACTTGAGCGCATCTATATAGAAAATCAGTCGTTGACGTTTGGCTAATTATTTCGTTGAATACGTTTTTTATTTATTTAGGAGAATCTTACGTGAATTTTTCTTGTAAGAGATAAGGGTTGAACGTGGTGTTACTTAAATGTCTTTATTGTTGCACTATGAAATTATATATACAACGTCAATTCATATCATTATATTCAATCTCAATGTGGTATTTCTTATGAGTTGTTCCTAGTGTGCAAAATTTATTGAAAACAAACATAATATTCGTGTTAATTCTTATAAAAAAGTTCATAACACATAATAGGATTAAATTAGACGTTGGTTGACCCAAATTTAATATAAAAATAGTTTTGTTCTATAATATCGACATTGTCCAAAATAATTAGGCCGATTTATTGTGGGTCAAGCCTTATATATATATATATATATATGAAACATGTCAACTATTGTTTGTTTCATCTTTACATGTGTTAGGTGTGTAACTTAACATTATGCTCTTTGTTGCAGACATTTCTAAGCAAATAATTTAATTTAACAAACTTCATTTCGAACTTTCATCCACATATAAGTTTATCAAACAATTTAGATTCAAACTTTCACACTTGAAATTCACCTAGCATTTTTATATCATGGACTCAACTTATATATAATATACCTAAATGATTTTCAAATCAAGTGATGTAAACTCATATTACTAATCCACATTTTCTTTTATGTAATATCCACAATTCATATACCTACACCTCTAACAAATCATATTGAATCTACCATAAACATTCTTCAATAATACAGAATTTTTCTTGTAATACAGTTGTATCTCTGTAACTGAGAGTTTGAGTGGAAGTGATGGTGGTGGTGGTGAGGATCATTATTCTTGTGCACACTTGCCAAGAGGAATGTTTGTGGGGTCCCAAAAGAGCAGAAGAGAGAAGTGTTTGTCAGATCTTTCTCTCAACATTTGACAGATGATGATAATTAATTAAATAAAAGAGGAGGTGGTGGCAAGAAATGGGTGCAATGATCATGTATCCATGGAAGCACATAGCTGTTTGGATATACAAAAAAACATTAGGTGAGCTTTAGGTTTTGAGGCATCTAGCTCTACTGGTTCCTCATTAATATACATGCAATAGCAACCTCTCTCTCTCTCTCCCCATCTTTTATTGTAATAAATGTCATGTGGAGATACAGATATATATAGGCACTACCTGACTTCTCCTTCTTGCTTCTTTCATCAACAATCAATCAATTTTCACTGTACTTTATTTTCAGACCTAACCAAACCACCTTCATCATCTCAAAAGTCAAAACCTGCATCTTCCATATAATTCTCTCTCTCTCTATATATATATATATAACAAGAAATGGGTAGAAATAAACAATGTACTAAAATCTCAACAGAGTGTTTGAATCGTTATAAAAATCACACAATATGATCAGAATAATATAGAGCAAAATCTCAACAATTAAACGATATAGTAATCAGATATCACAACTGAAACATCGTGTTAATTAAGTCGTTTTAAATAATTCATATACGAGTTGCAAATAAATAACTAATACATTATTTTTATACCAAATTAAGCCAACCAATGACACAATAACACAGTAAAGTGGGGATGCAAATCTGCTCTCTAGTCTTCTTCATTTCTTCCATTTGAGTGTGATGAAAGAAATAAATCAAGAGCAAATTGTGCATGCCCTCTTCTTGTCCTTGTGATGATGAACCCTAAACCAAAAAAAAATAGGAAAAGAAAAATGTGGGCTTCAATTTGCTTGATCTTGATCTCTCTTGATCCTTCTCAAAAGTAGTGGTAGAAGATGATGATGTAGTGTCACACACCCCATTGAAGCCAACCTAAAATGAGCTTCAAATTCCCAATAATCATAACCATGCTCTAATTTCAAGAAGAAAAGCAAAGATATGGAGCTAGAGAGAATCTCAAATTTTCAAGAAGAATCTCAAATTTTCAAGAACATAACCCATAAATGTTGTATCCTATGTGAAAATTACCAAACAAATCACCCACCAATAATACCATATATGTGAAAACCCTTAAAAGTTAAAACTTAAAAAACCCAAGATAAAAAAATTAATATTTTTTTTAATCATCTCCAATTCCTTTACCAATCACCACCACCACCACCACCCATCATTCCACTCCAAAACCCACTTGAAATGTTACCATCTCCTTGCTGATGATCTCTATTTTCATTGCCAAGATTGGCTGAGCTTTGAATTTGCTTCAAATCCTCAAATGGGAACAAAAGCCTCCCTCCACTTGAGCTCTCTTGGTGAAGATGATGATCACTAGACCCAAACCCACCATTCCCAAGCCCATCCAGAGAGAAGCTCAAGCTTGCTGGCTTGAACTCTTGCAAAGAGAAACCAGTTGTTGTGTAGTCTTGAACTGGCACTGAAGTACTATTCAAGAAAGAGCTGAAATTTCCAACCCTAGAATTGCTTGTGATCCCAGTGAGGAGCTCCAGAGCTGATGAGGAGCTCCTGAAATGATCAGAAAAAGACAGGTTCAGATCTTGACCAGCCTGATGATCATGAACAATAGTACTCTTGGGGTTTTGGTTTTGGTAGCTTGAAACAAGATCAGGAAGCTTGTTGCTCTTTGAAGATATGAGTGATGATGGTGAAGAAGAAGAAGATGATGAGGATGGTCTCTTGTTCTTTCTTGAGCCACCTCCAACAGGAATGTTCCTGAGGGACCCACCTTCAGTCCAGTACCTTCTACAAGTCTTGCAGAAGTACCTAGGTTGTGTGAGACTGTAGTTGTTGTAGTAACAGAACTTGGTGTTTGTTGAGTTGCACCTTGGACAGTTGAGAGCTTGTTCTTTTTGTGGCCTAATTGCCACCTTGTTGTTGTTGTTGTTGTTGATCCTCTGATGATCCAATCCACCATTAATGTTTTGTGTCTGTTGTTGCTGCTTTGGGCATGAAGATGATGGTGCTATGTTGTTTGTCACTATTTGCTCTATGGGTTTCACAACAATCTCCAAGAAAACAAACACATATATGAGACACACACATAAAATTTAGCAACATATGTAGAGATCAAAGCAAAAAAACACAAACAAAAGATGAGAAAAAGAAAATTGCTTTTACACTTTTCAAGATCACATAAACCAGAAAAATAAAGAAAAAGAAAATCACTCTCAAGATCTTCTCTTTTGGCTCTCTTTTTAATTCTTTAATTTCCTATATATAAATATTTATAAGTGTATGTATATAGAACAGATAAAAACTAATCCAAACAAGTGGGGACTTGGAATTTTTGCTTTAGTTCTGCACCAGCCATGAACAACAAAAGATAAAAAAAAGCAGCCAATGAAAAAGATTTGTGTGTGTATATACACAATTCAATTCTTGAAGATCATCAAGAAATTAAAATTAGAAAGCAATACCTGAGGCCATTGATGAGCTGTGTCCATGATGATGATCAAGAAGAAGCAAATATTGAGCTTTAGTGATCTAACCCTAACCTAGCTTGTTATTATCAAGAATCAAGAAGACATGGTTTCTTGAATTCAAGAAGTAGAGAGAGAAAAAGAGCACAACTTTTTTCTCACAACTTGGGGTATTAAAGAAGGAAAAAGAATGTCTGTAGAGAGAGAAAGAGGGTTTGTGAGAGGTCTGGTGTGTGTGTATATATGTATATATCACCTTGCTTTATGGGTTTGTGTTGCTTTTGTGCTGTGTACAGAGATGGGTCGTTTTTTGTGACTTGTCTACTAGTGAAGAAAAAAATAAAACTCACTCTTATTACTTGTTATTTAATAATATTATTTTGTGAGTGGAGAATAATAAGTATAATTTTATATGAGATTTTTTGTTGTTATTTTATGGATTTGATGGTGTGGTACTTCTGGGTTCTTCCCTTTTCTGACCAGAGAACCTGGACATAACGAACTTGGATTTTTCTTTTTCATTTCGGAATATTCACAAAGATTTATTGTAAATTCACACGTAAAATGTATATAGGAGATTGAGATAGATTAGTTAATAAAAATGTTGTGATATTAATGTACAAAAATGTATCAGAAAATCGAATTATAAATAAAAAAAACATTTGTATAGAATTAAGCATATACATTTGGGTAAGGTGTTCGTGTTATGACTCGTTAACGAGAATTTTATATCAAAAATTATAAAAAAAAATGATATCATATATCAATAATAAGGTTGTTATTTGTTTATAATTAATATTGAATCACAAAATATATATCCATCATGATTTTTCACATATATTATATTGTACAAAGAAATGTGTGTATAAATTAATTAATTTAATACGGTATCGTTTAGCAACGGAAAAATTTATTTTTCTAAAATGTAAATTTTTCTAAGAATGTTGATAAGGGCATTTGACAACTGAAGAAAAAATGCAAAGAATACAATGTTTGGTTCAAATTTATGAAAAATGGGTAAAATTTGAAAAATATTAAACAATTACTTAATTGTCATTCTCATTTAAATACTGAAAGGTGCTTGTTTATACTCAAATACTTGCATATCAAGTCAATTTAAGATAAAAATTGACATGTCAATGTAAATGCTTACACAAAAATTAACAATTCTAAAATAAAAGCATATATTGTTTAAACAAAAATTTATATTAATACTTGAATTGACTTACTGGTCATTTAGTAAGAAATGAGGGACAAAATTAACATTTTTATTTCAAATGACATGAGAGTAATTTTTAAAAAATTTGAGGGTATTAATGATATTTAAGATGAGAAATGAAGGGTATAAAAGTTAAACGACTTTCCCACCACTTGAAAAAGTACATGAGAATCTAGAATCCCAACCCTCCTGAGATTTTAAAATCTCATGAACTCGGGAAAGCTAGCGCCCTTGAAATTTGAAAATCCTACTTTCTTATTATCTTTTTTTTGACTTTTTTCTCAAACATGATATTTTACTTTAACCTAAAACTTGCCCTTATCATTTTCACTTTCTTTTATCAAAACAATGGTTCCCAATCGATAAATTTTATGGTCCAACAATTAAGAAAATGATAAAATAACTATCTATGTTCTCAACAATTAATAGGAAAAGTTTATTTAAATTAAATATTTCAAAAGTTGTATATAACTTTCTTTCTTAACGTTAGGTACAGTACTACGTACCTTAACTAAAGAAACGGTTATTAAGTAGCACATTCATCAAAAAAAAAAAAAAAAAAGTAGCACAATGTCCAAAATTATGAAAGACGTATGATTTAAAATGGTCAACTCATATTCTTCAAAATGATTTCAAAAAACAAAAAAAACTAATGTTCTTCAACATAAAAAAAAATGGTCAACTCATATATGAAAACCATAGCAAAATTAATTATTGAGACATAACACTATTCGTCACCCGCGTGTATAATATATTTTACGAATTGGACGTATTGCTTTAGAAATTATGAAAATGTCGTAGTATCATATATATTAGTTGTTGTTTGTTGAAATTAATTTTAAATTACAAATGTATTTATCACATAAACTACCTCATCACTTTAATTTGTATATAAAATTTTAAACATTTTGTATTTGTTATTTTATCAGTGTAAACATACAAATATCAAGACTTGAAATTGAAACTGAAACCTCAAATGACCAAATATTGTAATCAACCGCTTGCTTTACGAAATAAAAATGATATGAACTATGTTCAAAATTTATAAATTTAAATAAGTGTTATGTAAGTACAAATTCATGGAATTAATCAGTAGTGATGAAATTTAATATGAAGATAGTTAAATACTAATGAACCAAATTTTATATGACTTAAATTTTTTGTCTAATAACGATTATAATTGCAGCAAAGCCAAATCATTCACTAATGTGGATATATGACCACTTAATTTAATTTTCTTGCTAGTCTCGTTCTTCTAATCAATCAAGCATATGGATATATTTGAGCCAGAGAAGATTATTAATCATCATCATCATTTAATTTCCAATATTTGCTAGTTTCTTCTTTTTCACTTCAATCTAATGATTAGTCAAATTGGGAGACCCTGTTTTACAAAAATAATGATTATGAATCATTTTAATGAACATCAACAAATTGTTGTTTGTTTTCTTTGGATTCTTGATTTATAAAAAAAATAAATTTAGAAGCTTTTTTTTTTTTTTACGAATTTGACTAATTAATTTAAAAAAAGGCCTTTTCTTGAACTATAGCAATTGAGCCCTCAAAGCTTCTGTCATAAACGCATATCATAAGAAAATAATCTACTTTGGTCCTCGAAATTTTTGTTCTTAATTGGTATTTAAATTATTTTTTGTTTTAATTTGGTCTGCAAATTATCTATATGGTTTCAATTTGTTCTCCCAATTATGTAATATATTTCTAACTAGTCAAATTCGTAATGAAATTGTCCGATTAAGACAATTTTTTTAAAAGATATTTTTTGTTGATGTGTTAGCTATCACATGATGTTTAAAACTAAGTTTATGAGTGTGGACATTTTAAAATAAAATTGTATAACTTAGAGACTAAATATGACAACATCGATGTGGCAGCAATTATTATATATTTTTTACAAATTAGTCACATTAGTAAATTTGGTTACTAAAAGTCATGCGGTCACCGATCTCAGAAAAATTCACACAACCTTAAATTGATGGCACCAATACAAATGTGATCAATTTGAAACAAAATAGTAATGTAATTTGGAACCAAATAAAAATAAAAAACAATAATTTCGAGACAAATTTAGAACAAAAATCAAATTAGCTAGGTAATTTTTTAAATAATTAAACCTAACTTCTTATAAATTAGATATCGCCAAAAGCATACTAGAAATAACAAGCGGGAGATTCTAAGAAGAATTAGCGGCTAAGAAGACAAATTCGAAGAAAAATAAACTTCGAGGACTTAGTTAAATCATGAGTTACTCTGTCTGCAAACCGTTTAACAAAAACAAACTCAATCCTACCAATACGTTGAAAGATCGCCCAAAATTCGAAACAAACCATCCGAAGACACTAAAATATCCTCCCAACCAGAACATAGTTCACAACCAAAACTCAAATCGAGTACTAATTCAATATAAAATAGATAATCAGAAGACCAATATAAAATGTTTTCCTTATCATAACTTATTTACGTAGCACATGTTAATAAATTGAATATATATATATATATATACATGGCATAGCATTTAATAAGCGCCGGCTATTATAAATACAATCACGAGCTTCAGAAAAAGCACCACTCTGAATTCATGAGTATGATAAATAAAGTTGCCTCACCCTTCAAAAGCTTCTATATTGCATTCCATTATGGATTATTTATGTTTACATGAACAAATGTTCAAAAATAAAAATTACATGAACATGGAAAATTCAACAAATTTGCAAGTGAATGTATATTCACCTCCAACCAACCCCATACCTGTGTATGGAAAACTATTTTCACTTAAAATGCGGTAAGAAGAGATTTATCGTTCCTCTAGATTCTCTTCGTTTAGATTGAAATTAATATGTGTGTGACATGATTAAAAGTGTTGATTATATGTTGATCATGTGAATAAAAATTGGGTATTATTTTCTATAAGATTTGGAGAGTTTGATGTTTAGGATGATAATGATCAACCTTCTCGAGTATAACGGTCATGTCCTTCCATGTCATCTCATCAAAACTCAAAGTTTTAATTAGGTGCTGGATTGCTGATCCATCTTTAGCCCTAGGCCTTGGCCCTAGCATGTACGTATGTATCAAGTAATCTATATTTGTGTCACTTCATAACTCATGTTGTTTTTATCGACTTTTCGAGTGTATATTTTTTTTTTCTATCTTGGAAATCAATAAAGAGTGTCTTTCTGGTGATAAAAAAAAAGTGAAATAAAATTGAAATTTTGTCTTCCTATTTGCTCGGAATGTAATATTTTATTTCACCCGCCTATGAGTGGTACCACCTTACTTATTGCAGATTGTAATTATATTTTCGACGTCACTATGAGTTGGCTTTCCTAAGGTTTTATAATAAAAAAAATTAAAAGAAAGGTTTTATAATTAATGTTTTTGATTGAAAATAAAAAACAAGAGTTAGTCTAAAAAGATATTAATTGATAGAAGAAAAATTCAATTGCCTAGTATTTTTTTCAAATATGTTCGAATTTTATGATTATTCCTTTCTCCAAAAGAAGACTTTGTTGACCATAGGATAAAACTGTCGTTGACTTCAATCAAACAAAGATTTTCTTTAAATAAATTACTAAAAAGAACAATATCCAAAACAAAAACCAAACAGACCCTTAACAATCACATGAATAGCAGTCTGGCATTATCGCATCTCCAGCAAGGTGAATGATTGGACGGTCCTGATTGGCCAATTCAGATGTGTAATGATGATGCTGATTGATTTCAAAAAAATGGGACCCGCCAATCCATCAACCGTGATGTAGGGGCCACGTGGTATCTTTCTGAACAAACTGCTGTGATGTCATCAACAATCTTACACCTAATCATACTCCTTGGCCCCACCTAACACTGTGGGCCACTTCATTGTAATGTACACGTGGCGAACATCTAATGGTTCCTTCTTTGACCAATTATTAATCATCATCCACCAAACTTCACAAAAAAGGAAATTGTAGTAAATTTGTTTGTAATCATCCTATGGAGAAAATTGGACATCAATTTATAGTAAACACAACAACAAGATTGAAACTAAAAATATTAATGTTAAAATATTTGTAAAACAGTTCGAGATGTCGACATGATTAATGTTACGGTAATAAATTGTCAATTAAATTAAAATCGTTTATTTTCTATTTTATCTATATTATCTCTCATTCGTTTTTATTTGTTATCAATAAATTTATTATGCAATAATATAGTAGAAGCATACAATAAAAGCATAACTATCTGCGGTTACTCTCATCTCTCATTCGAAGTCAAATCGCCTCGAACACAACATGTCAACTTGATTATTAAATTTGTTTTTTTTTTATAGTTGGACTCGACTTTTGACCTTTTTTTTTACCAAAAAATGAATTACAAGAGGCCATAACGAATTTGATGTCTAGTTACGAACCCTCTTTTATGGTTCTATAATCTTATGCACTCTTAAATAGTTCATGGATACAAACACGACAATAAATAAGTGAACGATATCTTTTGAAATGAGGTAAATGTGACAAAATGAATAATATGATTCGAGAGATAATAAAAATATTGAAGAATTAAAAAGAAAGAATTGATATATTCATGTAAAAATAATATTGCTTAGATTAGTAAAAAAAATGCCACTTACGGACATTTGTGGTCATTTTTTAATATTTAATTTGCTTTTAAATAATCTTTTGACATAGAACGATTCTAAACAACCATGCTCAGTGGTCTACGCAAGCTCTTCGACTTCTCTTTGTTGTTGTCATATCTCATTCGGAAAAAAGACTTGCATGTGTCACCTCTTAATCTTCTAGTCATCATGACACACTTGAGTTGAAGTGACAAACATTAAGCTTTTTCTTTACAAACTTAATTAAAATAATGGATCAACACTCACTTAGCATATATTTAACTTCTAGTACAATGCGAACATGACATGTTAATACAAATCGTCATATTTAGTAATAAATGTATGTTGATGCGACAAATGATCAAATGTTTAGAGTAGTTTAATTAGTGCAATTAAGTAATTTGAATCATGTGATCAACAACTAAACTAATATTATCAAATTTGAACAGCTAATCCCAAATACTTCCAACATTACACTTCTCTAATCATTTGTATTAGGACTTGGTTTGACATATAACAACGAACCCTTTTCATATCTATTTCCCATTTCATGTCTTTTACCTTTTTTTTGTTTTTTCGGTTAAAATAGTTTACACGAAAATCTCCATTCTATAGTTATATCTCACCGTCCTCTACTCTTTCTAGCTAATAATAGTTATTAAATAAGTTAAAACTTAAAACTATATACTAT
>JAYMSZ010003868.1:0-10090 GCA_036897665.1 Pelargonium citronellum | reverse complement strand
GGTGCAAGAAGGATTAAGTTTGGGTTTCAATTTTTGTGTCTTTTAATTCGTTTTTTCAATTTATGAATCTGATTTTTGTTTTGTTATTTTTGGAAAATCTAAATTCCGGTTCGGTATCTTTGACAGTAAGTTCGGGAAATTTAAACATTCAAAGAGGGTGGTAAAATGAAGGAAAGGGTAATTTTTTCATTTTATGTGATAAACTAACACCGTGAAAACATAGGATAATGATTTGTTTTGGAATTTACTTTTTTTGTAGTTATGTAATTGTGCATGAAAATAAATATTTTTGTAAACACATTCCTAGAAGATTCATTGAAATACTAATCGGCCCAAAAAGTATAAAGCCTTTTCCAAAATGGGCCCAAGTCTCGGCCCAATACTTGTACGATGTTTTTTACTCTTTCCAGCCCAGTCCAAGGCCATGACCCAAATCTATACGATGTCGTTTCAAGGCTCAACGTCTTCTTCTTCCTTCTCTGTTACACTCTGATGTGTATTGGTCTCTAATTTTTCTCTGCGTTTTCCCAAAACTTTCTCTTTTGCGAGACCTGAGAATTTCAAATCCTTGAACTCGACGCAAATCCGAGAAAATGACTTTCACAGCTCCAGGTAAGCTCTCACCTCACTGAATTCGTATAACTTTTTTTTTTTTTTTTGGAGTAAAGATCGATTTTCCGGAAAAATTAATGGATTCATTGAATTTTTGGTGAATTCAATTCGTCTGAACTTAAATTCAGTAACTTAGCTTCTGATCTGTGTACGAAATGCTTCTGAATAGGAGCGAAGATGATCGGGAAGAGAGGAAGAGCGTGCGTCGTTGTTTTGGGGGACCTCGGACGCAGCCCTCGCATGCAGTATCATTCGCTGTCCCTTGCTCGTCAGGTAATCAATCTGAAGGAGTTTTTAGTTTTGGAAATTCTGTTGTATGTGATCATCAAATCAATGTAGTTGATAGTAGATGTGTTTAGTGCAAAGAATTGTGAGCAGAAATGAGAAAGATGAGACATATCTCAAGTTTTTGATCATTTGGAACTTGTTCTTTAAAAAAAAAAATTGATTTTTGGAAATTTTTGTGTGATTCCTAGTTGTTTTATTATGGAAAGTCAGTTAAATGTACTTGATAGATGTGCATTTTGCTAAAAATTGCTAGCAGAAATGAGAAAGATGAAACCTATATCAAGTGCTTGATTGTTTGGAAATTGGAACTTGTTGGCTTATTGTGTTGGTCAGTTTTTTATTTATTTACTTTTTTGGATTTTTTTAGTAGTTCCTAGTCACTATATACTTTTATTATATGATGTCAGTTGAATGTAGTTGGTAGATGTGTATTTTTATAAGAATTGCAGGCAAAAATGAGAACTATGAAACCTATCTCAAGTGTTTGATCATTGGGAACTTGTTATTTGCTTATTGTCTTGATCAGTTTTTATTTTATTTTATTTTTATTTATAATTTTCCTGGATTTTGTTTGAGTGTTTCCTAGTCATTGTATTATGCAACATCAGTTATCTCAAGGCAGGTTGATTGTGTACCTGTGCTAAGTATGTTTCTATTTGGTATAGGTGGTACTAGTTGAATTGAGCTTCTTTTTATTAGAGAGATCGTTAATATTTAGTTTTGAGTTTTTGCAAGAATTGAGATCGTAGTAAGTAGAAGCATTGGATTCTTATTCTACCGGTTGCTTTGAGTAGAGCCAATCATATGATGGGCTGGTTTTGCGTCGGTGTGAGGACTGGACAGAATGGCTTGAATCATGAAAGATGGATTTTTTTTTTAAAAATGTTAAATTGTTATTGTCCTTGTGGAGTAGTTGACTGCATATTAGGTAGATCTCAGCCAATATATTGCAGAGAGCTGCACTTATCATAGAAGCTTAGCTCAGAAATTGGGTGCAATTCATTGAACTTCTATAGGAAGTAAACTACATAAGTTCAGTACTTATGTTCCTTGTTTGTTGAATGGCAATCCAGAGCATATTGGAAGCTCATTTCAAGTAATTGTTGAAGACAAGCATTTTGGAGAGTAGTTTAATCAGAAAAAATTGGATTAGTAGCAAGACAGTTATCATGTAAAAGTTATTACCTACAGAACTGAAAGGGGAAAAAAACCTATTATTCCATGTAAGAATTGATTGTTAGGCTGGGATTTTTCTACCAATGACTTCAATGTGAAGTTTGAGGAGATTTGGAAGCTAGCAACCTTGCCAATTTAAATATGGAACAATGCATTTACCATATTTCTGGTTCTGAAATTTGTGTCTATATCTCTTGCTTTATGAGTATCTATACTGTCGATTAATCTGTTTTTACACAATCTGGTCTTACAGGCATCTCTGGAGGTGGATATTGTTGCATATGGAGGTACTTTTCTGTATAAATGATGGCTTGTATAGGTTCCTTATTTTTGCGATATTGGTTTACCGTTGAGTTGTTGCAGGCATCTTTGTTATATCTATTCATCCAATTAAAGTATGATTCTACAAAGGACTTGATTTTATTTGTCGATATTATGGTACTGAAGTCAACTCAGGAATGTTTAATTCTGGAAACATGAAAACTTTTAAAGACTCCTTCTCTTGTCACAATATTTCTTCTCTAGTCATGGTCCTTCATTTTTACTTATTAACTCATGATCTTCAAGGAATTGACATGCTGCACTCTTTTTGTTTTGATGCCTTCAACTTGTGGTTAATCGGTAGCTTATGTTAGTGGATGGTACATTACCACTTTTTTAACTATTTACAGAATTTCATTCTAAGACTATATGCTTTGACAGGTTCTGAACCCCACTCGGCAGTGCTACAACATCAATCTATTCATATCCACAAAATGGTACCTATAATAAGAATCCTGGTTACATCATTTGACTTCTTTTAGGATCAATGGTTCCTGTTTTATAATTCTGACTTTGCAGACACAGTGGCCAACAATTCCTCAGTGGTTACCGAGGATACTAAAACCCTTTATGCTTTTGCTCAAGCCATTAGTTCAGTTTGTTATGCTCCTATGGTTCCTCTGCCTTAAAATACCGGCTCCTGATGTTTTTATAGTGCAGGTGAGCTTGCATCTTTTACTTTTGAAAAGCAATATTTTTTTTACCAAAATTATGCTCATTAGTGTGTGTATTTGCTGTCTGTAATTTGATATGCATGAATAGTTAATTTATGTACCCAGTCAAGATACATGCATCTGAATACTTTTGATATTTAAAGTTTACTACTGATGCTAGTTGCGTATTTAGAACCCACCTTCTGTTCCAACCTTGGTAGCTGTAAAATTTGCAAGCTGGCTAAGGCATTCTGCATTTATTGTTGATTGGCATAATTTTGGATATACTTTGCTGGCATTGTCCCTGGGAAGAAGTAGTCGATTTGTGGCTCTTTACCGTTGGTATGTATGATATTTCCTACCTCATTACTTTTGTTTGGAGTAATGGTATTGGATTTTCTCCAGATGTTTGAGTTTTTGATACCTAAACATTAGGATTGAGAAGCATTATGGGAAGATGGCAGACGGTTCCCTATGTGTGACAAGGGCAATGCAACATGAATTGGCTCAAAATTGGGGAATTAAGTAAGAGGGTCTGCTCAATTTTTACAAGTTACTGTACTTGTGATTTGTTAAATTTATTACCAGGACTTTTGAATTCTGATGATTGACTATTTATCTTGCATATGAATTTGTAGAGCAGCAGTTCTATATGATCAGCCTCCTGAGTTTTTTCGCCCTGCTTCACTTGAGGAGAAGCATAAGGTGAAGCAATGTTTTCATGTAATGTTATTTGTACTAAATATTTTTTCTTATATGATTAATATTAAAATGTTGATCATGTCCAGTTGTTTTGTAAATTAGACAAGAACCTCTGTCACCCTCAGGGTATTCGGGATTGTTGCAGCAATGGTAATGTTCAAAATCAAACTTCATTGTTATCATCTCATTTGAGATATATTAAATATTGTTTCTGATAGACTTCTCATCTCTTCCAGAGAATATGAGCACTGGTCCAAATGAGACTCTTTTTACAACCTTGGTTGGAACTGATGTTTTCTTAAAGCCAAACAGGCCAGCACTTGTAGTCAGCAGTACAAGCTGGTGAGTTGAGTGTGAACACTATGTTGTAAATTCGTGTGCATGGACCTATTCTGGCCTTGTATATGTGTTGGATTGGAAACTGTTAAACTTGCATGTGAGATTATATTCATAGCTCACACTTATTTCAGGACTCCAGATGAAGATTTTAGCATTCTTTTGGAGGCAGCAGTTATGTATGATAGACGTGTTGCTGCTATCTTAAATGAAAACGATTCTACTGAAGAAGAGGTTCTTTGGAAGGAAATGCGTGAAGGGAAGCATGTGTACCCTAGGTTGTTATTCATTATTACAGGTACCGACTCTGTTTTTTCTGATTTCACACACGCACACATATATGTATATGTATATGTATATGTATATGTATATGTTCCTTTAACTTGGAGTCTAATACAATTCGTGAAGGTAAAGGGCCAGAAAAAGAAAAATATGAAGAAAAAATAAGGAGGTTACACCTCAAACGAGTGGCGTTCCGTACAATGTGGCTTTCAGCTGAGGACTACCCTTTGCTTCTTGGTCTGTTACTTCTCTCAGTACCTTTTAATTTTCTTTTCTCCAATTAAAGCTTGCAACTCTTACCCTCTGTATGCTCTACAGGATCAGCAGACCTTGGTGTATGCTTGCATACTTCGTCATCAGGGTTGGATCTTCCCATGAAGGTACAGTTTGAAACTCAACCTCTATGATTTTTTTAACTATATCAGCTATCCGTTGTAATAAAAGACTTTATTTTGAACTTGAGTAAATTGCTGGCATCAGGTAGTGGACATGTTTGGCTGTGGACTACCCGTCTGTGCTGTTTCCTACTCTTGGTAATAAAAATGTGTATAGTTTTCATTTTTCAATCTAATGTGATGCTATTAGATGCTGCATTAACCTTGTAATGGTGTTTTTGGTTTAAAGCATCAAGGAATTGGTGGAAGTTGAGAAAAATGGCCTCCTATTTTCATCATCATCAGAGCTAGCTGATGAACTTATGGTAAGTTAATTATCTTATGGACAGGCTTTATCCCTAATACTCTGTTCTCATTTTGGTCTCCTGTTTTCATCTTATAATGACTTTCTAGAAAAGTCATTTGCAGAATCGTTCTAGATGCTATGTGCACTAACAGAGTGAAAAATAATAATAGTAATGGAAAGCCTAAGGCAAAAATACAGATAGGTTAAGCTATAGAGGATGGAACTGTGCCAAAAAGTATTCCATGCAGTTGTCTTTTCATAAAATGTTCCATTGGCCCATTTAAATTAGTAACAGTATATCAATTTTCATCTTAAGATGTACTCTACAAATGGTGAATAATTGATGCATTGTTTCTATAATTTATAGTCTGTGGGTTATGTACTAGTATGGTTAAACTTACAAGTGGTGAACGTGCAGATGCTATTCAAGGGGTTTCCACATGAATGTGATTCACTGAGATCACTGAAAAATGGTGTACTGGAAATGGGGTCTTCCGCGAGGTGGGCTAATGAGTGGGAAGAGCATGCGAAGCCCGTAATATCGGAGGAAAGTTTTTCGCTCTTATGTTTACCTCTATATAATTGATTGTTGGTATTGTTTGTATCGTGAGATAGGCATTGCGATGCAATACGGTTCAGCAAATGAACGGTACATACTACATATCAGTTGTTTGAACCGCTGGAGTGTTTTATTCGGTTGCTGAACTGTATTATCAAACCGAATCAGTATGAACCGTGTTGTTCACGACGGTTCATCCTATTCAAAATTTTGGGCTTCTCTAATGATTAGGCCACTAATCCTATTCTAGCATAGCAAAACAATCAATAAAAAAATAGAAGGGAAGCAGAGAACATATTGAAAAATTAATATCATAATAAATATACACTTACAATCTCAGACTCAAAATTAATACATCTGAAGGAAAATAACTAATGAACCACACGATTCCTGATTCAAAAAATAGCTCTAACGATTCATGATATGAACCTTTATATATATACGGTATACCAATTCCCTTTGGTTAGCTATTGTCTTATAAGCAGATATTGAAATGAAACTATGAGAAATTGCTGATGGATTGTTTACTATTTTGCACTTTCTCAATTTGGTATCTTCTTGTAGTGCTAATTTTCTTATTTATTCTAATTAAAATTCATGTTGCCCATGTTTATGGATCTGAATATGAGCATTTGGACTTCAAATGTGCAGGTTATATCTCAGAACGTTAAATAAAGTCCAGTATCTGCTCAACATTGGCTGAACACGGTAATATTACAATTTTAAATAGTTTGCTTCTTTGCATTTGGCTCGTCTTTAGTGGTGTTTACGTATTAGCAATAGTAGTTTTGGGCCTGGAAACATGTCTGGCGTGTCTGATGGTATTTAAGATGGCTTATCTTCTCTGGATTCAGCCCGACGTATAGACTGATTTTTTATTATTATTCCAATTAAGGCTGTGTTAGTATTTCAGATTTATGATTATATTTCCCAAATCTGGTTAACAACGCATGGCATTGTTGGCTGGATTTGATAATTGACAAGCTAATATGTCTTCACATGCAGTGTACATATTGTCAGTTTTATTTCTTTTCTCCACGCAACTTATCTTTTCTAGCTTTTGACACAGCATGTCGTCGTTGTAATTAAATTCTGATATCACCCTCATTATCGCTTTTATCAGACATTTATAATCGTCAAACACAGGTTATGTGCTTACTTGTCAATTATGTTAAAATGTTAGGAGCCATGTGGGTGATGCACACCATGATGTCAGCAATATTGCCAGGGTGCTTCACAGGGGCTTACATGGATGAAGACGGATCAACGTGACAATAACATAAACACGTATGAAATTCCTTTAAAAAGATCCGAAAGTTCCTTTACAATTGCATGATTCTATGTCACAACATTGATCCATGGGGACCAGCCTCTCTCCTCTTGACACGTAATCACTATTTGTCTCTTACATTAATCTTTTTATAGATTTTTTGTTAGCTTACATTCTTGTAGCTTTCATATGCATGGTGTTAAGTGTTGGAGCATCAATATCTTGTGTTTGGTAGCATTCCTGGAAAAAGGTGATTCTGTTGCCTATCTGTTAGGTTATCTTTACAAGTACATTCTCCGTTTCATGAATCTTGATCATTTGTGCACATAGACCTGACACGAAACATATATACTCAATACATACGTGCAGCTTTTCGATCTATGCAATATGAGGATGTTCATTTTCTGCCAAGTTGTGAATCTGTGTTCTTGTGATTTTATTCACGCCTATGAAACATGTCACAAGGGTTGAAAATTTGGGTCATGACCCATGACTCGACACCAACATGACACTGATTGAAGGATAAAAATGTAATTTTATGAACTGTTCTGTAAAAATAATGACCCTGTTTTAGGTTATAGCTAAAACTGTGTTTGCCTTAGAAGGCCGGTGCTTGTGTCCTTGAGGTCGGGTTTTGAGTAAAACTACCATCTCAGAACCCATGACGAGATATACTTTTTAGGCCACACGTGCTTCGGTCGACATCAGCACTTTATGCATGTGACCTTGAGGTTAGGGTTTTGAGTTCTAGAGTTCTATCATTTAATAAAGTATGGATTAAAGTTGTATACGTAGATGACTCTTTTCGACCCATGACAAAGGTCTACTTTTTAGGCGCACGTCACCACTTGTAAAATTTGGTATACCTTCTTCCACTGAAATTGAGGGGTGGGTCTTGGCCTTGTGAAATCTTGGGGAGAGGCATAGGCCACCCATTTGCTTTGATCATGAGCATTGCATATTTTCAGGCATAAAGTCGCTTTAAGTCTTCAAAATTGTGATGACTCAATCCAGAAAACAAGTTTGGCACTTGGTAGCTGATGGCACCACAGTTTGGCTGATGGCAATGGCTAGACATTAATTGAAGCGGATTCGAATTCAGTTTAATCGTGTTTTGTATTATTTCATGTTGAACCCGCCTAGGGTTGGATGCTATAGTCATTGCAGGTTGTCACCTAGAACTGCCAATTTGGATCATGAAGTGTGATTCACACAAATTTAAGCAAATTTGAGTTCAGTTTAACTGTGTTTCTATTGTGTTCATGTCGACCAACACAATCTGTTTAGCTAATCGAGTTGTGTTTGTGTCGAAACTGCCTAACTCGTTGCATTAAATGAGTGTGTAACCCATCTCTTGTGATTCCAAGTTGCTTTGATATAACAAGAAAACAAATCTGGCACCAGAAATCACGGTAGTGAACCTAATGATGCTTTATAGCTTGCAATACCGGCTTTGGTCCTTTTTTTAGGTCTAACCTGAACTCAACTTGATAAAGGGGACGAATTGTAGATTTTGGATCTTGCGTGTAAAATGTGTTAGATTGCTGAACTCGTATTTTAACGTAGACCGAGTCTTGGGTGCTTGTCGGTCCGAGTCCAAATGGTCATGTCGTCACCTTCTGAACATCACATATATTATTTTAACACTTGCCAAGAAAACAAATTATTCGCTCACGTGAGCACAAGAAATGTTTGCTTGCTTGCCTCCTAACAACACCACGATTCTTATACACCTGCCAAGAAAATAGCCACAAGTGCCATGAGAGACTAAAGAAAGATGGTCATGAGTGACTCACTCTCTCTTCTTTGAGTATCTCGAGAGTTCCATTTGGATTATTTTATTGATTTCACACTTCGACACATAAAGATGTATAGACACTATCTATTATACAATGGATAGTGACTCAAATTGCGTCTCTATTTGCGTTGCTGGTCCAAAATGCATAGACTATAAAAGTGACCTAAAAAAGTAAAATCATTGATGTAGGTAATTTCTAAGAGGTTCGGGCCCTTTTAAGAGGTCTTTGGATAAATTTGATTTTGAATCCAAGTTATCTAATATTCGACATCAATATTAATGAATGACAAAGGCGAAAACAAACAATCTATCCCTAATATTTCCACTTTAGGAAAAAGAACTATATTTTGGTTGTTTGCTTGTTGCTCCCAACTTTCCTTTTACGTGTCTCTGCCATTTGTATCCTCTCAGGTTCACATGATCAGTGTCTCTATGGTCATGAAAACAACAAATGATTCTCATAACCATCACTATCATTATCAACATATTATATAAGAAACATACATGTCAAGAACATGTAGGACATGCATGATTTGAGAAATGAATTGGCCCCATAATGTCACAAACCTTACAGAAAATATAAACTACACATTATTATGATATATATGCATGAATTTGAAGAAAAAAGTTTGTGTCGATTGTCGAATTCGGACCCATATGATTTTTATAAAAATGCCACGAGTCACTTGCAATGATTAGGATATGAAAATTGAATTGAAGATGAGCACTTGCATACGTAATATATAAACTAGAATTTGCAATGAAGATACTAGAAGACATATTCGAAAATATTATTGTTGCTACATAGTTTAGGCAATGGTAGGGAAAAAAGAATAATTATAAACGTAAACCTAGTGATATGATCGGACAAGTGCATCATTTATGAAGGTTGCAATAAAATTTAGAGAGAGATCGTTCACTGTTATTGTTTAATAATTTAGTGTCGAAATTTATAATTGAAATTTACTCGTCAAATCTATTTTTAATTTAGCGAGAGAAAACCACTCACTGAATTCAAAAAATAATTTACAGAGTCGAAACAATTTTCTTCTTTCTCATTCTCTCTTTTCCTAGTCGTTCGACTTTTTTTCACCGTCTTCTTCCTGTTCTCCGTCGTCAGAGTCACCTTTCTTTACTGCCGCACTCACAAACGCCAAGTGTCGCCCCTTCGTTCATGTATCAGTTTGTTTCGGATGTACATATTGAATTTCATCTTATTTTGATAAGATCAATTTCTACCCCTAATCCACTTGTATCACACACATAACCAAGATAACACCTAATATATATACAGATAAAGGGGAGTCTAAGCCATTAATCAGGTGGTGACACCTTATTAAAATACTTGGATCCGGGCGAGTCGCTCCGCTCCCACCAATTCACTTGAGTGGGTATAAGTGAAAAGTAATAAA
>JAYMSZ010003867.1:0-10090 GCA_036897665.1 Pelargonium citronellum | reverse complement strand
AACGCAAGAACAGATATGCCACTCCAACCAAGCTCTGCCGGAATCTTACCTCCGACCTCCGACAACGGCAGCACACGGATGGACTTCGGCTAGGCTCGCGGCTGGGCTCCGGTGTTGCTGGACTCATGGCTGGGCTTCATGGAGCAACAACAACCCATCTTCGACCTTCGACCTTCGAGCCTTTGTACGACACGGCGACGGTGAAGGACGTCGCCGACTATCGACGACCGGTGAAGGACGTCACGTTGGTCCGACGAGACCGGAAAGGTCCAGACTTGGAGTAGTCAGTACTTTAGGAACGAGCCGCCCATGGTCGTCATGTCCCAGGACCACTCCGTCAATGACGAACAGAGAGGCACGAGCTCGAGGACCCGAGAAAAGCCGCTGCTTTTACTGGTCCAGAGCTTCAAATCGCGAGTCCCGGGCTCAGATTCCGGCGAAACCGGTTCTGGGTCTGTTCCGAATCTGGTTGGTTTCATTTCTCTTTCAGCTGCTTTCTCAATTTCATGCCCAATTTGCAATTCGGAGTTTATTTTTTCTATTTATTTATCGTAAATAGAGGGGTTTTAGGAGTAAAACTGTGCTTTGGTGATTGCAAATGAATGCAATTGCGTCGTAGTTGGGCGATTTCATATTTTTTGATGATGCACTTGTGAGTTTCTCTTTGATTGACTTTCTAACCATTGGTGTTGCATAACCAGTTCCACTATTTTCATCTCTCTCCCACTTTTTCAAAGTCATAATCAGCTCTCTTTCAAATGTGAAGTGATTATTTTTGTGATATGAGGAAGCTGCTATACTAGTTGTTCTATGTTGGTGAAATTGTTAGAAGAAGATTTTTTTTTTGATAATAAGTTAAAAGAAGATTGATTCAAGCATATTTTAGTTATTAATTCTTAAGAGAGAGAGCAGATCTGGAGTAATGTTGAAGAGAGAGGGCAGATTTGAGATTTTTTTTTGTTTTATTTTGATTTTGTTTTTATATTTTTTAATTCCAAGTCAGCAAAAATTATACACCTTAGCAGCCAAGAGTACACGTCAGTGTCCACGTCAGCGTCCACGTCAGCGTTTTTTTCAAAACGAGGCAACATGTTCTCCACGTAGGCAAGACTTAACAGACGAATTGACGGAATGTGACGGTAGGTACTAAATTGGGTTCAAAATTAAAGTGTGGGTACTAGATTGGGTCAAAAATAAAAATTTAAGTACTAACTCTGGTACAATAAAACTTTGGGTACTAGATTGAGTTTCAGGTATAAGTTCGGGTACCAAAAAAACTTTTATCCCGCTTAAAAGTAATACCAAGTTATAACAAATGCAAAATAACATGTCATCAGTCCAAATAATAACCATATATTTTATATTAAAATTATGAACATTCCGTCACAAAATTAGTGTATTAAGATGATTAACAATAAGTTAGTTAGTTATCACGTACTTTCCAAACTATATCATCTCAATCATTAGTTGAATAAGTTTATAAAAACTAAAAACAAATTTACATGCATCTTTTGGTTCTTCTCAAAAACACATACCTAACATACTTTGATCAACTAACTACAAGTCTACAACAATCCAAATCATCACTTATCAACAACACTAACAATGTCAATAACACTTTACCAACAAAATCAATAAAAGTATAAAACCATTTCACACCGCAAGAACATTGCAATTCAACGTCCCATAACCATAAATACTATTGATCCTAGAATCCAAATCCAAACAATACGGATGCATGTTCCGTCCAACCCCAACCATTGTCGTACTTAACCCACAAAGACAACCTTAAACTAAACCTCTTCTCTTCGTCCCTCCTCATCGCGTCCAGCACCGGACGCTCCACAACCATAGTCTATTTTGGGGGTAAAATGGAGGTAATATTTGTTTATGTTGATGACAAACAACTTAATTGTGTTGTTAATTTGCCAATCCAAAGACCTCGATGACACACAAACTTATTTATAGAGCTAATTATCAATATAAATCCACACAATTAATACATAATCCAACCACCATAAAATGGGAACATAAATACTACTTATCATCATATAATTATTGAACTAATTTATTTGTAATTATACAATGAATATGAATGTTAGCAAGTGCCTAAATTTTGAAATCTCAGAAAATCTTAAGACAATCTCTACCGCTCCTAATCATTGGATGTCTTGTTTTCAAAAAATTCACTTAACAACCGTTCAAGATCATCTGGACTGTATTTGATGTACTTGGAGGATCCTTTTCCTCCATCAACCAGGAGCCTGTGGACATTACACAAAACAAACATATTTTTTATCAGCAAACAAATAAGTATATATTTTTGGGTTATATATGAAGATCATTGGGTCACAAAAACAAAAAAAAACATACCCGAAACGTTTAAGGAAAGATCTATATGCAGGCAAGAGGACTTCGGCAACAGCGAGCCTTAGAGACTCGCGCAACTCATTGTCAGGAACAGTCCACTGAGTCTGCGTATGATGGAGTTCCTCAAATTGGCCATTGAAGGTCTTGAATCTTTCTCTAAGATTTGCTTTTGATATGGTAGAAGAGCCACCAGTACCATCTGCTGATGCAACTGTGAGACATTGAAGGATCTGCAAACACATCCACAAAAAGCAGCTTAGCATGATGATCTTTGTTTACATCAACAAGATTAATGGGATGCCCAACAACTTTAAAAACGAGGTTGACAAAAATGAATGTTGTTGAGATATGATAAACAAGACTAAGCTGATAGGTGGATGGCTCAACTGGCGGTGACAGGCTTCATATTCTTGGACCAAGAAGGGAGCTAAAGCAGACGGGTCACTAGGTCCAAACAGAATCAACTCTAATATCATGTTACACTTGACATGGTCGTGGACCAAGAAGGGAGGTAAGACAAATAGGTCACTAGCCCAAACAAAATCAGCACTAATATCAAGTTAAACTTGACTCCAACTCAAAAGTTTAACCTGATGGGTGGAGAGCTCAACTAGTATAGCAAGTGGCTACAAACTTCACATTCTTTCATTGTGAGTTTCATGGACAAGAAGTAAAAGAAAGACTTGAGTTGTTAAGGAACTGAAGATGCAGTAGTTTATAATGACTTAAAGATCCATATCGTTTAAAGGTTGTTTAGCTAATTTACAGCTTCTTTGTACAACTTAATAATGGGAAGCTAGATAGCATTCTAAATAGGCTTGACATCGTATCTAAAATCCTACAAACAAGATATGCATGTTTTAACTAGAAGAAGTCTGGCATTTAGGTTGTGCGGTCATATAGATGATTGGCTTATCCAAAGTTGTGAATAATATCTTATCATATATCAAGAACAGGATACTAAAAGATAATTACAGGAGGCTTGCATCAGATACACATGTCTACCAAATGTTAAATTTACTTGCAGATATCAGTTTGTCTTCAATATCTTCAAAGGTTAGAGAGGAATTAAACAAATTTTCAAATATGGGTTGCAAACCATCAATACTAACAACACTAATCAGATATTCCAATTCATTTTAGTTCACAGAAGTACAGTACAAAAAAATGACAACAAAATACAATTCAAATGAACAGGACCACGCATAGATGATGTTCAAGTCAGGTAGGAAGGGGCAGTATACGTGGGCTACATTAATTGCTAAAATAAAATGAAGAAACTCTTCAACTATAATAAGAATACAGAAACTGTAAGACATGAACAGACATCATCAAGAAAAGGCAAAGACATGTAATCAATAAACCAAACCTTAGCCCAAGAAACCCTCTTATACTGATTTGCATGCTGCTGAACAATCCTTCGGTGTATTTGTACCCAGTCATCCCCCAACAAATATTTTGCTTCTGATCTGTAAGTAAATGTCATTAAAAATGACATATTAGAGTTTACGTGGGACAATTTCTATAATGATAAACAAGGTTAATGTATATGACAAACCTCCGGACTGATCTCACAATATAATGTATGTTGTTCATAAGGAATATTTGAGTCAATCCAGGATCTTTATACTGCTTTGATTTCCCATCCAAATTAGCTAGGAGAGCTTGAATAATCCTTCTAGTTAGAGATCCTAACTGAGTATCTGGGTCACCTTCAAAAGTCTCTTGAAAAAGTTGCTTCAGGGTCGCTTTGTAGCTGTAAACATTCAACCACAAGCAATCCATGTAATGTGTGAACAGCTAATTTCAGGTGTCGAGAGACGCCAAAGATTGCAACACTTTTTTTTTTTTAAAAGAAACTCAGAGATTAAGAGACTATAACAAACAACAACCAAGTTATTTCTAAGACGATGTTGGAAATAATATGAAACTAGTGCCAAATATAATTTAAAAGATACAGAAAAGGCACCATACTGGTACAACCACAAATTGGAAGAACAATAAACCGGGCATATAAATATCTCATCTAAAAGTGTTGGCATGCAGTATTGTAATAAACCGTTGAACCAAAGAATCCAAACGTTAGCGGTAATAAGCAATTAAGTATATTAACATGGGAAATATACATATGTCTAACAGTCTATGTCTATGAGGTTACTGGTCAGCAAATCATTAATAAGTAAGAACTCAAAGCGATTCGTCAAGATAGATAGAGAAAGGTGAAGAGGGCAGGCAAAGTAGGAGGAAACAGAAAGCAGAGTGTAACCAACTTACTCAAATGAAAATTTGATGTATTTTATCACATAGCTGGTAAGAGGATGGACAGTTCCATCTTGATCTGCAGTTTTTGTGGAATCTCTTCCAACTGCTTCTTCAAAATCACCAAAGGTCTCCACAATTGTCTCTGCTAGCTTCTTACCCAAATTCCGTGCACCATCTCGCATTTCAGTGCAAGCTTTACCCGCAAAAATAGCTTCAATCTGCCATATCAATCATATAAAATAATTATTCAAAAGAACCACCAGAAAGGTAGACAAATAGAGCAACATATGCCTTTATGATACTATCAATTCCATGATAAGGTCAATCTCAAGATTCAATGCAGGCCTTCTATCATCTTGAAATGAAGTTATCAAATAATACATAAACACCAATATAGCTAGGATTTTTTTTTTAATTATTTGGAAAATGTTTTAGAACTTCCAAGTCCTTTAATTAATATGGATTATCATTCAGGTCTTAGTTACTCAAAGGTGGGCTGCATAATGGGGTGTACCATCCCCACCCTTAAACTCCCAATCACATGTGGGTGTAGCTTGAACAAATTTTGATGCATAGTCAAAATATGGTATTCTGAAGATACCAATGAACAACAAACTCAATTAAACCACTAATTTCGTATCACCAATTTTTCAAGTCACAACTAATTAATCTCTGAGCTGATGGTCCAATGGGATGAAGCCTTCATGATTTGCCAAAGAAACTGTAATGAATTTGTCCATTTTATGACTGCATTGCACTATCTTTATTATGTACTAAAGAAAAGAAACCAAAAGTAGTGAGTTGAACTGAACTATTATAGTTGGACAGCTTTTTTAAGCTCCATATGATAGATTTTATAATATTTTGTACCAGTGTTGCACCATTGGTTGTTCTTTTCTTTCCTCTTTTTGGTGTTTATTTGTACTACTCTCCTGGAAATGATATTTCTGTATGCATATAAGTTCCTTTTGCTGATATATATATATAAAATAAAAACTATTATAGTTGGCAGCTAAACTTCAGGTAGATAACTAGACCAATTAATACATCTGAGCTGGGCTTTACGTATTTGTCATATAGTTATGATAGAAGTCCATATATGTTATCTTTACACCTACAACTTAAACATTAAGCAACTATGACAACAACAAAAAATACTCCCTCCCTCTAAGAATAAGTGTCCTTTTTATTATGAGAAAAATTAAGGAAAAGTTTGTTAGTGTTGTAGATTCAATCATTCACCCCATGGACATGTGTTCTAACTGACTCAATTGATACTCACTAACATATTATAAGTAAAACATGACACTTACTTTGAGACGGAGGGAGTATCATTTAATATATATTGGCACTCCTAGTGTGTTTTACATTTATAAATCCAGTAAATTTTACCATACCTCTGAGTTAAGTTCTCTCATTGTCTCATACATGTCTAGAAGGACAAATAGTTTTTCAGGAGACCTCTTGCTTTTGACAACAGCATCCCCGAGACTGAACAGCACAGACACACTGTTTGAAGTCACTTCAGCAAAACATTGTTCCTTGAGAGAACTAGCACCATCTAATATTTTATCGCAGATTTTCTTTTCAGCAGAAAAGAGCAGTTTAACCTGTTTCAAGCATACTTATATATAACTGAAGAAGTTAAATACATACTGATTGAGCAGAATTTCATATAAATCCTTACAGCGATTCGCATGTGATGATTCCATTGTGAAATCTTATTTTCTAAAACCTCCCACTGTAGTTTCTGAACTTCATCTTTACTGATTCTTTCCACACCCAGTTTCCTAAGACTCTGTTCCAAAACTGAAGAACGAACATCCCTATTGTTTAAAAGCAGAATATAATTGGATTCAATTATTACATATAAACTATTGCTCATTTATAGATTATTAAGAAAAAACATGAAACATTTTCATTGCCATAAAAGAAAAGGTAACATAGTTCATCGACTACGTAACTTAATGATAATTCTATAATATTAACTAAAAATAACATAACACTATAAAAGTAGTTATAAATAATTTTTGTAAAGCACTTGCTAGCATATCCATTATAAGGCTTCAAAATAGAGAAATATTCCTAGATAAGATGTCTTGACTGACACCACCATGCATGATTGAAAGATATAAAGCTTATCTTTCCAGTATAGATACAAAACTATAACTAATTGACTCATCCTCAGCTAACAAGAAGATGTTTCCTTTTGCATTGCTTGATCAGGTGCATGAGTTATTTTATTTATTTATATCAGTTTAAAAAGATCCACTGTTATTAAGATCAACACGTGAAACACATTAATAACCTAGACCAAAATCATCAATCAATACGAAAAGTACCTGTACGTTTTAAAGACCTGTTGCTGATGGCCAGCTAGAGTCGTATGTTTGGATAGATCGTGCAGCAATGGCAGAACCCTGGGGGGGATAAGAACTGGAGGTGTGTAAACTGCTGTTTCTAATCTTTTGTTTTGCTGACCGGCACGCTTCCCAGAATCATCACCTTTCTTAGCATCAGCTTGCTGTCCCAATGATTTCCGTCCAGAGTTGGGTATGCAGTCATAAAGACGATCAGGTTCCACAGGCTTGCTGAAATGTAGCAGAGATGAAACTTACTCATTGAACATGCTATTTCAATAATGTATTTATGAATCATATAGAACACTATTTACTTTCTCCATGGAGACAACAATATGGATCGCAAGCAAGAGAATTGAAGAGGATATGATATTATTTCATTTAAGGTACCTGAGTCAATGAACATGTCCATTCAGAGGCTTTGACATGCAAGACTCCAACTTGGCATATCATGAGACAAAAAATTTGAGATTGTGTCTAAGGTGGATAAATTTATGGTTAAACTAAGTGAAAAAATGTTGCTTGTCTATACAAAGCAAAACATACAAACTATTAAGTGCCCACAGTACCCTGGAGACCAGGACTCATACAAGCTTACCTAATCAATTTGGAGCTTATAAAATGATGTTTACTCTTCTCAGCAACTTTAATTCAAGTCTATATACATTAATATGAACAAGAAATTTAGGTAGCATTTGTATTTAAAAAATTGGGATAAGAATGGGAATGCGAATGAGAATCCCATTCCAGTGCCATTCTCATGAACAAAATATCATAATCCAAACATGAACAATGAGAACCATATTCCCATATTCTGATTCCTGATTCCCATACCTAAACAATTTTTTTAATCCAAACAGTACATTAGATCAAGCATTTTATTAACATCCCGTTAAGAATGACATTAAATACTTCACAAACTTCTGAGGAACTGACCGAAGTTTCAGGGCCCAGCTCCTATGGACCAGAGGTCGTGAAATGAGATATGCTTACAGATGAGGTTAATCAATATATGATATATCATATTAAAATTGTTAAACGACATCAGTGAGAATTAAATCCCAACTTCTAACCAAGAGAAAGGGTAAAACAAATATGATAAGTCAGTAAACATAAAACAGGACATTGAAAATCCAAGAAAAACAAACCTGTAATGTGATAACACCTGTCTAAACTCGTCTTCTAGCTTTGAGATAGCTATTGCAAGTAAGTTATTGGCATGGTTAATAATCCCACCAGTACTCTTAGAATATTTGTGGCTGCTGAAGAATTTGATGATTGCTCTTAGCTGAGTAATTGCTTCCAGATGCATATCTAGGTCCTCATGTGGCCCTCTCAAAATTTTAGCCTCTGCCTGTATATATTTATACCAGATTGAAGATCATCTTTGAGAATCAAATTGTACATTACCGATCAAAGATGGAAAAGATAAAGCATAGCATTAAATTCAAATAAAGATATTATGACATGATGAAAAATTGAAAACAAGTTCTTCATACTATAAACATGTCATTTCAAATTTCCATTGCCAGTAGCTTCATTGGGACTATCTTACTGAGACGATTAAGTTTCGAGTCTAGTTATTGCATTCAGATTTCAGATTAGGTTGTATAAATACAGTTTAATTTGAGCAAAGAATATTCAAAAGCAAGAGACCAACCTTGCGAGTGAGATCAAACTGCGCCAATATAACCTCCGCAGCATTCAGAGTTTTATCAAGATTCTCATGCGCTCTCCTAATCGAATGAGTTCTCACCTACAGATTCCCCCAAAAAAATTAAAAACAAAACAAACATATTTTTTCTTAACGTCTCACTAGGGAGTCGAAGCATGAGTTAAAGTATAAACTTAAAGAAAGGGGGCCTTACGGTGGAGAAAAGTTCAATTATACAAGATCTTCTATTAAATAAAAAGTAGGAATTTATATAATAACAGATATATGATCTACAATTTGTGGAGTCATCCTACTTAGCAATTAGACACAAGAAAAGGACCATTACGACATAATCTATGAGAATAGAGAGCTTTAGCATGTGGATGACATATAATAATCAAATATTAGTGAATAAGAATAATCAAATATCAGTGCATCGGAGAAGAAGACATATATACCAGTCCAAACAGCTGACGATGAGCTAGGTAACTTACGTACGTGAATGAAATATTTCTACAGTTGATGAACGTATATGAATGTGAATATTTGGGTAGAGACTTTTCAACTGTTTTGAAGTTTAATATAATTTGAATTCTAAATTGAAGATAAATGGTATTGTCGTTGATGTGCCTGTTTTGACTTCGCCAATGAAACACACTAGATATGTAAGTCTTCTTGTCCACATAAGCAAAGGTAATTAGCTTAGTGTTCAATTTTTTTACCAAATTCTTCCAAGTGTCAAGTGTCACAAGTGTCAAGTCCCAAATTCTTCTTAAGTCTCAAGTCTCCTTCCAAGAAAATGTGTCAAGGTATGGTGTCTTCGCCTTTATAGCCCTGAGCCTGAGTGAAGACAACCCACACAAGAAACAAAGTACCTGGGGTGGTGTTTCCGGGACGACGCCTCCAGTGTGAGAGTAAGTCCTTTGCTGGAAACAAGAGAGCTTTCAAGAGAGAGAAAGCTAGAGAGATACGTGAATGTGAGAAATGAATTCAAGACCCCTCTTCTTACCAAGGAGTTATGTATTTATAGGCTCTTAGCACCTAGTGTCACATGTCGGCGTTTGATTGGTTGTTGGAAATGTGAGGTCCATTTTGGCCCATTTTGGCCCTATTAAGTCCATTTTGTGATGTTGGGCTTCTTTCCCTCTGAACCCGTTGCTCATATGTGCTGTGGAGGCTTGCGTTCCGCGGGAGGCTTGTACTCTGCAAGGAGACTTGCGCTCTGCAGGGAGGCTTGCGCTCTGGTGAGGCTTGCGCTCCACGGGGAGGCTTGAGCTCCGTGGGGAGGCTCGGCAAGGTTGAGGCCTTGGGAAACTTTGTTGGAGTATTTTATACTGTCATAAGTCATCTTGTGTTGATAGGAAAGCTTTGAGACAAAAGTGACGTCTTTGTAGTGTTGAGGCGGACGGATGCCGCGGCATTGTGTCTGTTTGGGTTCACCCTT
>JAYMSZ010003866.1:0-10091 GCA_036897665.1 Pelargonium citronellum | reverse complement strand
ATATTATCTTATGGTGGCTTCATTTTTCTTGTAGATTTATAATCATGAAGCTCGATACGAGTGGTCTTGAATCCTTCTCTAGTCAATCAGGATTCAGCAATGAGCTGGGTGTAGGAGTGGTAACAGATCCATCTTTTGAGCTTCCAACTACCAATGACGTAAGTACTAATCTGCTTGTTTTTTGTTGTCACTTTATTCTTGTTAGTTTGCAGCATTTCTCTATCTATTCCAAATACAAACTAGAAAAGAGAAGCAAAATTAAAAAGAAGAAAACCAAGTCATGCCTGTTTCTTTTTTGTTCCATTTAGTTTTGGATAAGTTAAAGTTGATAATTTCATTTTGTTTTCCAGTTTGATGGCTTTGTGAAAGAAGCCATACAAATGGTGAAGCCAGCTAAAGGAACTACAACACTTGCTTTCATATTTAAGGATGGGGTGTGGGTGGCAGTTGATTCTCGAGCTAGCATGGGAGGGTATATATGTACGTATTGGCATCAATGGTTTCTCTTTGCTAGAACCATTATGTTTCACTTACTAGAAATTATATTACTTACGATCATATTATCCATATACTGTCACCCAACCTTGCATGACTGCATTTTAAAAACAGAAGTAAAACGGGGAAGATTTTATTTGTATCTTGTTTTCTTGTAGCATTCATTTGCATTGCTAGTTTCTGTGATAAACATATCTAAAGATGTCTGGAGAATGCTGATTTGTTGTCTTCCAAAATTTTTGTAGATCAGGAGAAAATTGAATCAAGATAAATGTGGCTTTCCGAGTGACCTAAATGTTTTGTTAATATTATTATAAGAAACCAGACATCATCTCATTCTAAGGTTGCAACTTAACTGCAGAGGTTTTTTTTTTTAACCTTTAGTGTATTTAACTGTTTGTTGCTTTATGTTCCTGCCTCAAAGATTACTCAGTTTTGAGAATTCTGATAAATAGTATATATTGACTATATGTTGATGACCTGCTTAATGTATTTGTAGCCCATGTCATTTCAGGTTATGTCTCTAATGAATTAAAGGATAGTGAATTGATGATCATGATATCATAACACGTTAGGACTTAAAAGCTCTAAGTTTATATTGATCTAGCCATCTCCATCATTTTTTGCCCAGCTCATAACATTTACTGCATTGCTTCTGTTTTCCTTAATAGTTAATGTTTCGATCATATCAGTGAATGTCTTTTGAAATATTTTGTTATACACTCTGTCCACATAATGTGCAGCTTCTCAGTCTGTGAAGAAAATTATTGAAATTAATCCCTACATGCTTGGCACAATGGCTGGAGGAGCTGCTGACTGCCAGTTTTGGCATAGAAATCTTGGCATCAAGGTAATTTACATGTATTTCTTTTCTTCTATTTGTAATTATAAACACACTCCGTTCCAAAATGAGTGTCTTGTTTCTCTTGTATTTGTGTCCTAAAATGAGTGTTCTCTTTCCCTTTTAGGAAGTTCATTGTGCATTAATTACCAATAATATCCTCATAATAAGTTAGTTAAAATCCCTTGAGTTGGTACCACGGACATGGGCCACTAACTAACTCCTAAACTTTTCCTAGAAAGGAATATAAGATACTCATTTTGGGACGGACAGAGGAGGGAGTACTATATATAGAAACATCTTTAGAATTTGTGTTGCTTTCATTTGAAGACTCAAACGGCATTGCAAACCCTTGGATATTTCCATTACAATTTAACAATCCTTGAATGATATGCTAATTTGATGGGTTATACTAGGAAGTTTGCTGTCTGCTGACTGCCGGAGAAGTTTTATTTAGGGCTTGTTTGGTAACACTATTGAAAAGCCAAAAGCAGCTTCAAAGTTACTTTTAGAAGTAAGGTTGTTTGCAAAAAAAAAATTGTAGAAGCCAATAAAAGTGCTTTTGTGTTATGAAGCAAAAGCAAACAATATTTAAAGTTTTAATTTTTTAAAATATGAATAGTAAAAGTAAAATGACTAAAATGTACATCATATATCAATTATTAATAAATGAGAACAAACTAATATTTATGTGTACCTTTATACGGTATAAAAAGAAATAATTTTGTCAACATATTTTGCACCTCAATAATTAAAAAACAATTATGTAATATGTTAAACAACATTGGGCTCTTAGATATTTTTATTGAAGAAAAAATAATCTCAGACAACTATGTATATATCATAAAAATTTTATATCTAAATGTCAATTTTCTTTCAATAACAACAAACTTGTATACTAAAAAAGTGCACCTTTTTAATAAAACAACCAACCTTTGAGTACAAAGGTCGACATTTTATTTCTAAATGTCAATTTTTTTACAAGAACATTTAACCTTTGTACTAAAAAGGTTAGCCTTATATATCTAAAGGTCTAATTTTCACTTGTAAATTAGGGGTATATATGGAAATTAGATTTCATTCTCTCTCTGCTTCTGCTTTTGGGTCAGACAGAAGCAAAAATCACCATGTAGGCAAACATGAGAACAAGCTTTTGTCTTCTGCAATGATCTGATGTGTCAATATACAAATGGGTTTGTCAGGGCTTTTAGCCCCCTAGTTGTGTTACCAAACAAGCCCTTAGAGGCTTCATGAGTATTAGTAACTTTTATTTGGCATTTTCTTATTATTTCATCTTAGTCTAGTTATGGTTTGATTCTCTCTACATTAATTTTGTGATCTTGGTTAAACTTTTGGTTCTAATAATCAAATTAATTATTCGATTGGAATTCTGCTCGTATTCATTTTTATGATTGCAGTGCCGATTGCACGAGTTGGCAAATAAGCGTAGAATTTCTGTGACCGGGGCTTCAAAGCTGCTTGCAAATATTCTGTACTCGTATCGTGGAATGGGCCTCTCTGTTGGAACAATGATTGCAGGATGGGATGAGACAGTAAAGACATTTCCTTATTATTAAATGAAGTTTGCTCGGCTCCATCTTGACCCTCTCTAATTAAGTTCTCTATTCTGTTTTTAGGGTCCTGGATTGTACTATGTTGACAGTGAAGGAGGAAGGCTTAAAGGCACTCGGTTCTCTGTTGGATCTGGTTCCCCTTATGCTTATGGTGTACTGGATAGCGGGTGCGTTAAAGCTCTTGACCATTACTTGGGTTCCTTTTTATTTTCATCGTTCTCGTTGTGTGATTTTTGGTTTTTTCCCCAGGTACCGATTTGACATGTCAGTTGAAGAAGCTGCAGAATTGGCTAGGCGGGCTATCTATCATGCAACATTTCGTGATGGAGCTAGTGGTGGAGTTGCTAGCGGTACTTACTCTCTGTCTCTTTGTCGATATATATATCTTCACAAACACGCCTGTGCCTTGAAGTTTTTATATTTCATATATGGTAAACATGAATATTTCAATCCTCTATCTGTATCTGATACTATCATTGTTTTGCAGTTTATCATGTAGGACCAAATGGATGGAAAAAGCTTTCTGGTGATGACGTTGGGGAACTCCACTACAGATACTACCCAGTTGTCCCAACTTCTGTGGAACAAGAAATGACGGAGGTAGCGGGTGCTTGAGTGACCATTTCCTTTGATTTATCTTGCGTTGTTAAGGGGGAGGAAGAGCTCATAACTATCTGCAAAACATTATCTCTCTCCAATTGCTTGCTTTCTACATGTTATGAACTTAGCTTAATCTTTGTTTATGAGACCTGTACTTTGACTTTTATATATAAAATATACTTCATGTCCCTGCTCCTTGTATGTGTTTATGCTGAGTTGTGGTCTTGG
The DNA here is from genome assembly GCA_036897665.1 of Pelargonium citronellum. Taxonomy (NCBI): domain Eukaryota; kingdom Viridiplantae; phylum Streptophyta; class Magnoliopsida; order Geraniales; family Geraniaceae; genus Pelargonium; species Pelargonium citronellum. The sequence goes on along the minus strand of JAYMSZ010003866.1, from coordinate 6,353 downwards.
AAGAGCAAAATGTTGCATTCTAGTTGATAACTCATTCCAGCTCAATTCTATGGATTGGTAATATTCTTGTTTACAATTTTATCTTCTGGCCATGAGTTGGTTGTGTTGAACAATAGTAGTGGTTCATTCATTTTACATATGAAATATTTGTATTTTCTGACCTTGATGATCTATTATTTTTGTACATATATATGCACATTACAATTGTGAAGATGTATTGGGGCAATAAAGACGGGACAAAATGTAAGTTGTGGTACGGGTGTTCCAAAGAAAGAAATTCATTTTAAAGCCTAAACATGCATTAGAAACAAAAACTAGTGCAGACAAGGATTTGGAGCTCATACTGATCATGCTGCAATTGCAATGCATGGGTTCTTCCACCACCACTTCGGATCATCCTCAGATAACCCAACCTCCACCCTCCACCTCTCTCGGATCCAATCTCCTTCATTCCGGTAAGCATACTTTTTGTAATCATCGATTTGTAATATGTTTTTGTTGATCATCGTCATCATTATCAAATTTATATATAATGCAGCAGATGATGATGATGAGGAGGAGGTGACATATTTTGACTCCCAAGAAGGCTGGCTAGATTCAGCATCTGATGATGATTTTTGCACTGTCTATGCCGGTAACTAACTTCAATTCGAAACTCTCGTATTTACATAGTTTCTATCTTTGGACTTTTTGTGATTTTCATATATAGTCTCCTATATGATAATCAACTAATGCATGCTTGTTGAAGAGCCCTTGACTACTAGGACCTCCTCCATCAGCTCAGCATCTTCTTCTTCTTCGTCCATAGACTTCATCGACAACAGCAATTCGTGCGATTCCAAACACGAAACCTCATCAAGTGATGATGCAGAGAATGAGCTGTTTGAAGATCATTTCTGGGGCGACCAACTTGTCAAAACACAAACTAGTATTGATATAGCTCCTGTTCCGGTTTCAGATTACTACAATACCAGCAATGAAAGAAGATTAGGTTGGAGTGATAATAAACAATTAGTAGCAACAAGTTGCAGTGGTGAGTTCATCAATCTCCATCCACAAAATGCAACTCAAACAAATCCAGAAACTGATGGTGCCAGAGTTCCCATTAAACCGGACAGAACAGACATGGGACCTGAAAATAGTCGACGTTGTTGTTCATGTTTCAGTTTTTGATTTATTCTCTGCTCTTATGGTTGTTGCAGATTGAAGATGTGACCATTCTAGTTATCATAGGGTGTTGTAAATTATAATCAAAATCAATGCTATTGTAAACCCTCTACGTAAAATAAAAATGAATACAGATTATGTACCCATCTGAGACTTCAAATGCCCACATGTAACCTAATAAAACTAGCTAGTACAACATTTTGCCTCTATTACTTGAAACCTATGTCCAAGACCTACTACTACTACCATATCACATACAAAAATGCATATTGGGGATTTACAAGAAAATATGTACGAATCAGATATGATAATCGAAAAGGTCGGCGGCGGACCCACCATGTCTCGCTAAAATATGCGTACCAGATAATCGAAAAGCTATACAAAATTTTATATTTTTAAAAAGGTGGCCGAAGCTAGACTATTCGAGAGGCATGGAGTTGGATCGATGCCTAAGGATGGGATAATATCCGGGTCGAGTCGACTCGAGTTTGGTGGTTTTTGTTTTGAAGACTAGAGAGGAGGACTTCAATGTCTTTGATCTTATCATAGATACGATATATTTTATCTATAAGTAGTCGGTTTACTAGCATTGTCTTTACTCATATTTATATATCTGCGAATCGGGTAATCCAATGTCTTGTTAGGTTATCAGGTTCCAGGTCAGGTCTCTCGGATTGTTTAGTGATAATAGCCCAATTTCGTTTATGCATTTGTCGACTGCTGATTTCATGAATTAATAGAGTTAGCAGCTTCTATCAATTTATTTATTTATTTATTTTCTCGCAATAGTTTGAACTTTGAATTCTACTCACGTTAACGTAGCATGTGCCATCAACAGTGGATCATCAACCATCTCCTTATAAATTTCGTTATCTGTGAGTAAATGAAACCCTAGGCCTACACCATTTCAACATTTGCACCTTTAACACCACGCCATCTCCTCAATCCTTGGTAACTTCGGATCCGCCACCCACATTGTTATTAGGTTTTTATTGATCGTTAAATTGTGGCCTTTTCGTTAATGCTAAAAGAGCTTCCTTGATCTTAAGCTCAATCTGGTTGATGGCCATTGCTTGCTTCTCTATGTTCTCGGAACATTTTGTATTTCAAAATATTGTTTAGTAGATTGCTCCTTGTGTTCTTAAATTCAATTGTATGGCAATTGTATGGTTTATTATATTATTGATTAGCAGACATTTGGTTGATTTCTATTTCCCTTTTGGGTATCAGATTTCTATTTTTGATGAAAAGTATATGCTTTGGCTTTGATTTTGCCCTTTCTGATATTTGTAATTGTTTTGTTATTTGATTCAGAAAACTAATTCGTATGGTCATAGTTATTAGTAGGATGATTATTTGTTTCAATTTTTGTCCTGTACAGCTTTATATTATTGTGTGGCAATTAGCTAAGATGAGCTAGATATTGCAATTCTTAATTTTTATCATTAAATTGTTTGTTCGTTTTTGTTAACCTGCAGTAACAGACCTTAGCAATGACAGTTGCTGTCTTCGACGTCAACTCGGCAGCAGGCCTGAAAAAGCTTGATGATTACCTCCTTTCTCGCAGTTACATCTCTGGGTGGGTTCCGTTTTACTATTCCCTATGCTTGTATTTTTTATTTATGTAAAGTTCGGATCTTGTCTTTCATAAGTGAGACATAATTGGTTTTGGTTTCTCTTGGCTTAATTGAGTTATTGAGTATTGATTTCCTTCACTTTATTGCTCTCTCAGATACCAAGCTTCGAAGGATGATGTAACTGTTTATGGCGCCTTCTCAAAGGCTCCATCATCCGATTATGTGAATGTATGTCGCTGGTACAACCATATCAATGCACTTTTGAGGATCTCGTAAGTTCTCCACTTGTTTCTGATTAGACATCTTACACTCTTATGGTATTAATAAAATTTTGATGCCTCTTGTTTTATTTCTCATTTTTTTCATATCTACTATTTCAGTGGTGTTTCTGGAGAAGGCTGTGGTATTAGTGTAGAGGGATTTGCCTCCATTATTGAGGAGGCTATTGCAACTCCTCCTACTAATGGCACAAAGGTAAGTGTTGATTGTTTCTTGTGGGTGCATGGCAATTAACACATATTTCTACGAATGTTGTTGCCTTCTCAACTATGAGGCTTATGGTTCCCTAAGAAATTACGCAATAATTTCAGGCTGCAGCTGCTGAGGATGATGATGACGATGTTGATCTCTTTGGTGAAGAGACTGAAGAGGAGAAGAAGGCTGCTGAGGAACGTGCAGCTTCCATCAAGGCATCTGCAAAAAAGAAAGAGTGTAAGTATAATAGTTTTCTTTATGGCATTATACACTTGTATATCCTTCGTTTTTATCAGTCTCCTGCCAGTTATCATTAGTGACAATAAGGGCAGTGTTTTACTATATCTTTTGTAATATAGAGTATAGACAGATTGTTGGTTTTGACTCTACAATAAGTAGTCATATTTTAAATTATAGAAGCCTAACAGGAAGAGTCTCAGTCTTAAAAGTCAAAATTACCTAAACAAGTTCATTTTCTTACTGTAAATTGGGCCATTATAGGTGAAGAGTCTTCGTCATAATTGTCCTAATGTAACATACCAATATGAAGTGTGTAATTGAAAATGGTTCAGTGAAGAGCAAAACATTAATTGAGTTGCGCTTGAGTTGCACTTTAAATACATCAGTGAAGTGCACGCCTCAGGGTCCTCACATTTACCTCAATTAAAGCTCCTTGCCTAACAATTTTGAGGCTCTATTGTGCACCTCGTGCCATGGCGTGACCCATTGAGTTTTTAAAAACACTGAATAAGGGAACCGTGATTATATTACTTTTGCACTTGAATGTAGCTCCTCATTTTAACAGCTACTCACTCTTTTCCTTGAATTAATTTTCAGCTGGAAAGTCATCAGTTCTGATGGATGTGAAGCCGTGGGATGATGAGACTGACATGAAGAAGCTGGAAGAAGCTGTACGAAGTGTTCAGATGGAAGGATTGCTTTGGGGAGCTTGTAATTTCTTTAATCCTTTAGCCTCATTGCAGCTTGTAGTGTAAATAATGTCCTACTATGTTACCCTGTTGGCCTGTTGTCTTTATTAGAAATTTACGTGAATAAAATTAGCTTTTCTAGTTCATAAAAGAGTGATGAATTAAACATCAAGTGATGGTTGATGAAACTTGCAACTGTGCATGTGATTGATGATATATTTTTCAAGGGATTTTGTTTTGTATTTGGCGAGGCACTAACTGTTTGTTTGTTGTGATGTTGGCATATAGCTAAATTGGTGCCGGTTGGGTATGGTATAAAGAAGCTGACTATTATGCTTACTATTGTGGATGACTTGGTGTCTGTTGACACTCTAATTGAGGATCATCTCACGGTCGAGCCAATTAATGAGTATGTCCAGAGCTGCGATATTGTGGCATTCAACAAAATATGTAAGCACAAATTAAATTTGGTAATAGACTATTATGGTTTCTGATATTTGCTTTTGTGTTATTTTTATACAGTAGATTTGACTAATCCTTGTATCTTTTTATTCTTTGTGCAGAACTGAGAAGTCATACAAGTGACTAGAGAAGTTGGTGGAGAAGTTTTGTTTTTCTGGTTGCTGCCAATTTAATAATCTTATCTTAGTTATGTATTTTCATTCTGGAGAAACTTAATTAGATTTTATGCTTTTCCATGTTGAAATTCATTTTTTAGTGAATTGGGAATAGTATTTTTATTGATTTTTCCTAAATAGCATTTCTGCCTTTCATTTTCATCCATTTACTTGCCTTGATAACAAATGTTGAATGAATGAAGCCACCAATTGTATCATGAAAAAGATAAAGCCTTTGTCTCCTTGGAATGGTCACAATGCTCAGGCTCAACATTGCCTCGACTTTTGAACAAGTTTAAGTGGAGCATTGTGACCATTGCGCGATTAAAATTCGAAGTAGAGACAATGCACAGGTTTACCACTGAGTGTGCGGAAGTAGAGACAATGCACAAGTTTACCGCTGAGTGTGCGCTCGACATTTCAGTTCATAGTTTTGGCAATAGGGCTTTCCTCGTGTGTACTCGACATTTCAGCTCATAGTTTGGGCAATAGGGTTTCCCTCGTGTAGTTGACATTTAGGGTTTTCCTCGTGTCCTTTGCAGACAGATGTTTAAAGCAATGGAAACAACATCATGGTCATTGCCTCAAAACTGTTTTGTTTCTGAGAACCTCTTCCAAATCCTTCGGGTTAGGTGTTGTTAGGTTTCCATGGTATCCCCATCAAGATGAATGTAGTTTTGAAAGTCTATTCATCTTTCATCATCAAGGTAATGGAAAGATAATAATGAGAACTTGATTCCCGCTCTCAAACTAAAAATGTTAATCCAAACGCTACATTAAGTGGTAAATTGAAAAAAAAGTGCTCAGCTTCCAAAAGTTCATTTTCTACTAGTTACTGAATACTGGAACAAGACATATTCATGATATCCCATGAACGACAACAGTTTGACAACAAAGAAATATAAAATGTAACGAACAAAATCGTTCTCTCCTAATGAGGACCAAAAAAACAAGATTGCCATTCTCAATCACCATGTCATCATTCAAGAAGAAGCACCGCTGCGCAGAGCTGTTGTCTTCCTCTGTTTACCCGAAGCCAGCTGAGTCTCAGGCTGCAAAGACAACAAATACACGTAAGAAAATATCTCCAAAACAACAATAGAAGTTTAATGCATTTACACATAATAACTTTGACAAATCAGATTGTATCACTTGATTCAAGCACTTTGTTGTGGAATTACCTCTTTCTTCACAGGCTCTTCTTTTTCAGACAAAATCAACTCAATATGACATGGAGATGACATGTAAGCTGTCAGAAAACACAGATAGTTACTACCAAGTACAAATGCTTCAAGCAAAAGATGAACTTGGTTGTAGTAAATAAGCACTCACGGTTAATTCTTCCATGAGCCCTGTAAGTCCGACGCCTTTGCTTCTGGGCTTGATTTACTTGGATATGAGAAACATATAGTGAGTCCACATCCAAACCTTTCACCTAGACAAGAAATTCAATGATTGGATAAGCCTATTATAAGTAAGATAAATGAATCTAAAATGATACTTGAGTTTAGAAGTATACTTCTGCATTACTCTCAGCATTCTTGAGCAAGTCCAGAATAAACTTAGCAGATTTGACAGGCCAGCGTCCT
>JAYMSZ010003865.1:0-10093 GCA_036897665.1 Pelargonium citronellum | reverse complement strand
AACCTCTAATGCCTTCTCACCAAGTTTAACATACATAGTATAGATTTGTTATTCAACTATTATATGAATTGATTATTGAATATATTAAATCCAAACGTACTTAAACTCGCATTGTGTTTTGCCCGGGATCGAAGGGCAGGACTTGAAGCGAAGGACGGGAACGAGCGGAATCAAGGGCTTCTAAGTTTTGGCTTTGGCCCCATTCAATTCTAGGGGTGATTGACGAATGATGAGAATAAAAACACAATAAAGAAGCCAAAATTCTATAATTTGAAAATTGTGAGTATCTACTATCTAGTCCTTGTGTTGTGTTAAAGGTTGTTTGTGTGCTATATGAGTTAACGTAAACACAACACAATTAGCAATGGGTTGATATTCTTTATGAAATGTCACCAATTTAACATAGTTTCTAATTACGTATTTGAATTTAATTTTAAGTTCCTTTCTTTTTTCTCTCTAGAAGCTCTAACGCCTTTTCTAAATTTTTATCTACAATTTTTTTTTGTACCACCCTAGTCTTTTTTGATTGGCGGTGGTTCAATCTTCTCTAATTGAATAAATTCATATTCTTCTGAGAAAAAAATGGGCTTTCTCATCAAGACGGTGAGTTTTTGATTTCTTGGCATATGGACAAGTTTTGAATTTCTTGATATGAGGGCAAGTTTAAGTTTTTTAGTTGTTTTGTGCGGAGTGTCGCGCGACGGTGTCGCAGTGGAGTTCGAGTCGGAGGAGTAGCTCACTTGATTCAGATCAAGGGGAGACTTCCAGTGCCAGTGCATTTGGTTTAGCTTTCAGAGACATCCGACTCACCTCGGGGAGTTTTATTGGTTTTTGTTTTTTTGTTAGTTGCTCAGTCTGCGATTTCTATGTCAGACTTTAATAGTTGGATTGATCTTCTGGTCCCTTTAGTAATTGTAACTCTCTTGGATGCAATAAAATTGTTTTCTCTTTGAACTAAAAAAAAACATAGTTTCTAATAATTGGAAACATATTAAATACTAATTAGAGTTTTAAGGTTAAATTACTATCAAATCCCAAGTGTATGTGTTGAGCGAGTAGGGCATGGTGCAGCCGACTAATTAATTATTTGATTTATCTCAGGACATCATACTCGAAGTAACAATATTTCTTAAATTGTATTCCGCAATTTTTATTTCATATCAACGACAAAAAGATTCGAACTTGAGATCTCAGAAAAAATACAAAGTGTTTTTACCACTACATAGTAACAAATTAGTGGCCCTAAATACGTTTATTTCGTATATGTGCATAGCAATTTATAAATCCATAGGTTCACCATTCACAAAAAGGCGAGCTATAATTAAGCCCATATAATATATTGGGCGAAATAAATTGTTGGCCCAAAATAAAGTCCAAAATAAAATATCCAGGCCTAGTTCTCTCTTTCTCTGGCCAAAACGACACCGCATATCCAACCTCATAGGGTCCTTCACTACCAGCAAGCCTCAGTCGCAGGCAGCAGTAGCAGAGCAGTGAAGCGACACCATAGCCAGAGCTCGAGAAACCTCAATTTCCAGATCCAATCTCTCACAATGAATCAGCTCAGGAACGCGTTTCGTTCCAGCGTCTCTCTCCGAAGCACTAACAGGCCAAACCAAGCCTTCTCTTCTTTGCTGCTACGCGAATCTTCTAGAAGCTTCTCCACCGGAGCTGAACAGCCTCAGCAGTCGGAAGATCAGTCCTCAGGTACTCACAGCATTTGCTTCGTTTGCTTCGCATCTAAGGTTTTTGCGCTAGGGTTTTAGATTCTGGTTCCTTCCAGTGTAATTTGCAGTTAGATATCGGAATTCGAGCTTGCACGAGCTCTGTGTTAGGGTTTAGATTGTAATTGATTGGTATATATTTGCATTTTGTGAGGTACTCACAGCATTTGCTTTGCATCTAAGATTTTTGCGCTAGGGTTTTAGATTCTGTTCTTTCTTCCCCAACGTATTTTGCAGTTAGCTATAGGAATTCGAGCTTCTATGGGCTTTGTATTATATTTGATTGATTTATATTTTCATTTTGTGTTCATTAATGATAGTTTGTATTTGTTGCGACTAGTTTCTGAAGATTGATTGGATTTTCTTGTTTGTGCGGCCGTTTGGATAGTGAGAAAATGTGTGCTAAATTGTTGCATCCTCAATGAATTATAATTACCTAGATTTTATTTGATTGATTTATAGTTTCATTTTGTGTTAATTATTGGTAATTTTTAAATTTGATCGACTGTTTTTGCTGCTTTGAGCGGCTGTTTGGCTGGTGAGAAAATGTGTGATAAATTGTTGTATCTTCAATGAATTATAATAGTATAGGCTGTATAGCAATGACTTGAACTGCAGGATAACAATAGAGAAACATTGTGGAGTCTGGTCTTTTGTATACACATCCAAATGATTAATCTCTTTTGTTACTACATGTGGATTAATAATTGTGTGACTCTCTATGTTAGGATTGGTATATGGGAACCTGACTGGTGTTTCAAGGACTACCTTGAAGACAGACATTCTCTATTTGTTTCGAGATTTTAATTTGACTCCTCAAGATATCAGAGTTAACTACAATCAAGCTTTCTTACCAGTCTCAATGTAATTTTTTCCTTGTTACTGCATTTTGATTGGGAGTTTTTATATTTAGTAAAAAATGACGCTGCGAAGGCAATAGCAAATTAGTATTACCATATTTAAATAGAGATCTTATTTTTTTTTCTTCTTTTGATCAGGGTGATTCAATTCCCTTCTCTTCGAGCCTTCAATCAAGCAACTACGGTGTTAAGAAGGAAGGGTAACGTATATCAGTTGCAAATGGTAATGCCATCATTATTTATTTGCATTCTAGTACAGATTAAAGTTTCAAATGCTCATCTAACTACACATGCTTATCATATTTGATCCCAGACTAATTTTTTTAATCATAATTGATCATTGTGATATTTGATCTTATCACTTAGTGTCCCGAAATTCTATCTATTGATGAAATAATGAAATATAACTTTTATTTAGTCTCATATATTTTGCACATGCTCTTGGTTAATAGAGGTAAAGGCATTTGTATATGAGGTTAAACAAAAATTAAATGCACATTCTTTCGGGCATGGGTGATCAGGTGGTGAGACTAAACAGGACAAGATCAAAAGTGATTTAAAAATAACTGGGAGATCAAATATGATTGAGAAGTGTATAGTTGAGTACTATTTATAATACACCCTTTTAATAGTGCTGCCGTCTTCTTAAAAAGCTATTTACCATTGACAAACTGTGTTCCATGTGATACCAGGAAAGGCGCTCTTTTTGGGATATTCTTAGATCCTATGATGGAACAACTGTAAGTACAGAACTTCTTGTTCATGTAGTAAATGTGCTCCTTTCAACTTTAATATTGACATGGAACTTTTTTCTCATTGGCTTTCCTGAATTTGATAATCACTATCTTGAATTAGTAAACCTAAAGTTGAGGTTGTTAGGACCATGCTATAGAAAAATTTGTTTGTTCTTAATTCTGTCCACATGCTAAACTTGTGTGCACCATGAGCATAAAACGGTCCGGTAACTGACTTGTAAAGAATATTATACATTCTACTGCATCTATTTACACAAATAAGAAACTAAACATATTTGGATCTTTGCAGTCAGATATGATCTATTATTCAATATCTACTTTTGAAGTCGACCAAAGTCGAAAGGAGCTATGGACTTTATTTTATTGAAGTACATGATGTTTGTTTGTGCATTTCCCATATTATAGGTTGTTCCATAAAAAAAATTATGGACATAGATTGGTGAAAATGAAATGCAGTTGTCCAAGGGACAGTCTGGACTGTATATTAAGTGCTTTCTAGCTGCCCTGAAGAAGATATTATATTATTATGTCTTCTATTGATGAAGCTATTGTGTGTGTTTGGTTGGGATTAGTTCAAGTAAATGACAAATAACAGTGAATGAGGAACAAATGAGCTGCTTTATTACGTGGCTGAATGGTTACAAGTAATTAAGAGATTAGAACAAGAAAAGTTCTATCGATGTGATAGACTTCAAAAGGAGAGAAGAGAACATCAGAATGAGATAGGTTAGGATTGAAGGGTAGATTAAATTCAATCCGAATACTTCCATGCTTTATTCCTAGCTGCAGCTTCATTTAAATAGGAATCATAGAACAAGTGGTAGTCCTTGAGATAATGAGGACTCTTCCTTATTTTACGATGATCCTTGCTTGAATTCCCGGATAAGAAATTTTCCGTTTGAGTATTTGAAACTTCAAACTTGTTATCTTGCATCTCCAGCTAATTTGAGTTCATTATTAAATCTGCCTTACCTTGTATGGAGGCTTCTTTATTTGCCCCTGTCATCTTGAGCCCATTACAGATCAACCATGCAGACAGGTCCGTACCAGTGTTTTGGTCTTTGTAATTTCCTTCTGATGCTTCGATTCATTTGTGCATGCTTGAGGATAGCCGTTTCCTGTATGTATTATTATGGAGAGTAAGTGCACTACTTAGATCTTGGAAGTCCTAAATTTAAAGCCAAAGAAGGCTGTATTTCATTACAACACTATTTTGTGATTCTGCATGAGCAAGAATGTTGTGAAATGCCTTGATTATCTGCCTTTGAACCGAACCTCTTGCATTTCGAAGATGAATTTTGTTGACTACTATGTCTACGTGTAACGGTCTACAGTTACACACATCTTATATTAGCTTTCTTTTGTCAGGTCTGTATACGCGGAGTTCCTCAAAGAGCTTTGCTGGATGATATAGAGCGCTTCTTATCTGGTTCTGAATACGACGCTTCCTCTATTAAGCTGTTAACCAGGTCAGTGTCAAGTCTTGTGCACTGTACTTAACTACTTTTCTGTGGTCTCGTTCTCGTATATGACTTCTTTAACGTCCGAACTACTGTCTCAGGGGCGCACCTCCGAGATTAGTCAGATTAGCAATGGTTCAGTACCCTTCACAGCTTCAGGCAATGAATGCTGTCATAGCTAAGAATAGCAGCTTCATTCTCGACCAGCAAATCTCGATGTTTCCTCTACAATAATTATCTGCTCCTCTTACCGATCTTGTCTTGTTCAGTCCATTAATTAAAGATGTGAACTAACTGAATTGCATTTTCTCGTACGGTAAGAGAAAAATTCAACTTGAAATTTCTTGGAGACATTTTTTTAGGCAATAGAAAATTACTTCTACTCCTTTTGTCCCAAAATAAGTGTCACATGGAATTATACGCTCGAAATGTATTTAATGTTATTTTTTGGGGTAGGAGCAAAACTTGTCATGCCATTGCGATATACATTTGTTTGTGCTTGGTACGTGACCAGGCAATATGGGTCGCGAGCCTTAAATGGGCCAGGCCAAAAAATCATGCGTCCTTAATTGTTGATCAACTTTTCTAATAAGGAACTTTTTATCGAACCTACATGTTCTGTCAAGTGGTGGAGTAGGTTAGGACAGTCGAAAAATAGCCCTTAAGAAAAGGGTTTATTTTTTGTTCCGTCTGTTTAGTCTTTGTATTCATGCTAACCATTTTGATTTGATATTTGGTCATTTGGAGGACGAGGAAATTAGTGATCTTAGCCACAAGATTATGAGCTCTACAATGTTGAAAATTTGATATCCAGTGTGTGTTCACTTCTCTTTGTTCCTTGATGGAGATTTTAGCGTACCATAATCCTCCGAGTTATCCTTTTAACAAAAACAATGTAAATGAACCGTAACCTAATCTCTTTGTTCTAATGAACTCGATTCAAATCAATCTCAAAGATGCAAAACTGATTCCGGAGAAGGAATACTACTGGGATTTGATTTATTTGAAATAATGTCATCGTACGAAATGGGCTAACATGAGCAACACTGCAAGGTATTACCAACATATGCCTAGACAATATGTACGAGTTCCGACCTCTATTGATGGGCATTTTGGTATTTTCATTTCAAAATAAATTGAATATTTTGTATCAAATTTATTTCCGGCTAGAGTTTGAAGGTTAGAAGTTATAAATAGTTGTTCCGCAACTTCTATCTTCCAAAAGTGAAACTAGGGTTTCTTTGTGATTTCGTTCTTCAATGTGGATTCTATCAAGAATTGCACAAAAAACCTAGCATATATCTCAATATGGCAATCTTGTTCTTCAATTATCCATTTACAACCGGAAAAAAAGGTACATCTCGACATTTCCAAATGTATTGCAAGTAACAAGTTTACAAGCAAATCAAACCTTCCCAAACACCAAACTACAGCATTGTCAATCTAGAATACCCAAATTTTGACTAGCCTTTTTTGGCAAGAAAAATCATTACAATTTACAAGCCTTATGTTTGCATATAAGAAACAAAATATTTCGGCAAGTCGCTGACTACACTTCCGGTATCTCATGGATTCTATTTCTCGGCTTTCACATTGGAGCCATACGTCTTCAAAGACTTAGTAAAGCTCCTCAACTCGCTATCCTTTACTGTGCTTCTTTTTGCGTCCCCGGGAATGACTTACACTTTTCTTGTCTTCTTTGTCAAAGGGCTTCTCCTTTTTCCCAATAATTTTCAGAGCTAAAGCTTTAAGAGGAACCGTAACATCCATAGGTAAGAGCACATCTTCCAACTCACGCCATTCAAGATCTTCGAAGTCGCCATCTTCATACTCCACCCTATACCAGCCTGATTCTTTGTCAAAATTAGTCACAGTTCCGTGATAGTATTGGTTCCCAAACAATTTCTGAACTTCTCTTCCTTCCAACCATTCTCCATAACCCGTGTTTCTTTCTGGTTGGGAGTCATCAACAACGTTATCTTGAACTGGCGTGCTGTCACTATGGGATACAGCGGGCACTCCATTGATGACAACAGCGGGTTCTCCCGGTAACTCGAACACCCCTGTTGATGGAAACTCGGATCCCTCCTCATATCTTGGGTTTGCCATTTGAGCGGTCCTTCTAATAAACCTTAATGTTTCGGCTAACAATCTAGAAAAGTAAGGAAAATCCTCTGCTAATTAAAACTCGGAAATGTTACCCACAATATAACTCATATCAGATCCCCCAAAAGTAGATTTGTAATATAACATGATTCCAAGACATTCATTACTTATTTAACTCCTTTCTATGGAATAACCATAGATATTTGACGAGTTAAAAATTTAAGCATACCCGAAAAGAATAATTGAGTAACTGACACAAAACTACCTTCCAAAACATACAATGGCATGGCGATTATTTAAGGAAGCAATAAATTAAATTCTATGTCTGAAACCCTAAACATATGTCTGAATCTCTAGTGGCTGTAAACAATTGAACACCAATTGAACACGATCACTTTTTTGTTTTTATGACCCAGCCCTAATCATATGTCTGAGCTGTAAATAAACGACCCACTATAACTGAAACAAAACCGACTTCCGAAACATAAAATGGTACGTCGGCTATTTCAGGAAACAGTAAGATCAAAATACAATAACTTCCATATGTCTTCACTCTTTTGTTTCTATGTCGCAAACCCTAATCATATGTCTGGATCTCAAGTGGATGTAAAGTGAATAGATATGCAGATTTTTATTCTTCCATGCCTATATTCAACGCATTATTCATAAATAGAGTTGGGCAGGCAATAAACCCTAGAAGAACCCATTCAAATAGGGCTAATTTTTACACAAAACCATTTCATTTCAACTATTTTCAACAGAAATTGCTTCAACTACAGTTCGGAATCAAACAATCAACAAACTTTTGAGTCAATCACTTCAAATTTTCATCACAAATCAACGTAACCATTCAAGTTAGGCTAAATTGTAAGGCAAAGTGACTGCTCAAAACCATTTTTTCAACAAAAATTACTTCAACAACACTAAAATCAAACAATCAACAAAATTTGACTCAGTCTCACATAAAATTTTCATGAAAAATCAACATAACCATTCAACTAGGGCTAATTTAAACACAAAGTGATTGCTCAAAAACCATTTCATTTCAACTTATTTTTCCAATTGAATTTGCTTCAACCACACCTCAAAATCAAACATCACCAAAATTTGACTCAATCGCACTTCAAATTTTCATGAAAATTCAACATAACCATTTCATTTCAACAGAAATTAATTAACCAAATTCGAGTCAACCACACTTCAAATTTTCATGAAAAATAACATAAGAAACAAGAATTCATGGTTTCTTCAGGACATACCATCAAGCTAAGCAGTCCCCAGAGTCCAGAATCAACACAATCTCCACAAATTGGTCAGTGCAAACGACAGGTCGCAACTAGTACGATACTCCACAGAGCTTAATCGTCGCCATAGCGCTTCTTCTTCAAGTTTCAGTGAACTCTGTTTCTTGGTCGATTGGTGCCAAACTGAAACCCTAGAAAGCAACAGATTCAGATATAAGAGCCGTTACAGTTACTTCTTATAGTCTTTTGAGTTTCAATTCGATGTTCCCAATTTCACAGCAGATTATAAATACACAAACGACCTCGTTTCATGCTGAATATGGAGTTTTTGGTCGGCTTCTCCGAGGCAGCAGCTTCATTAATGGTGTGAGATTTTAGTCGTGACATGTGACTCGATGCAAATACGACAAGAATTTGGTTGAGCTTAATTGTGTGCGTGGTGAATGTTTTGACCCGTGACTCGACACTAACACGATACGGTTTGAGATGAGCTTGTGTTCGTGTTGACTAATTCAATCTGTTTAGTTAACCGTTTTAAAATAGCATTTTGAGTAAGAGAATGATCCTTATTCCTCGTGCACGCTGAGAATTTTTTTTTATTAAGATGAGATTTTCTTGTTAACGCTTTGATTACTGACTACTCGAGATGTGATGAGTTGGGATTTGTATAAATCACATGGATATATAAGACGCATGATAGCAGACATAAAGTGAAAAATAAAGCATCTGATTATAGTTGGTGATAGAATCTCACATGAATAAGTGTAAAATGAATGAGGTAAATATAATAGTAAAAGTCAAATTCTACTAATAAAGTTATCTTTTAGTAGTTGTCGTAAAATCTAATATAAGTAGCATATTATCAAAATCTATCTAATATAGTATTCGAATAGATATTGATTTTGAACTTGGTCTGAAGTGACTCGTTTATGTTATCTCCTTTGTGGTTTTGATCTGCTTGCTGAGTGACAAGTCTGCGATAACCCACGTGTAAGAGAGAAACACATATACAAGAGATGAAATTCAATTTAAAGGGCATCCGGTTATGCAAGTTTAGATATGATCGCATCATATGTCATAAAATGTAACGGTCGGAGACAAGTTACTTTGTTGAAACAGACGACGATGACAACTACAAGAAGAAATTGACGATGAATCGATGATGAATAACAAGAATAAGATAAGCTATAATTCATTCAAGCTCATTTATTTAGATGAATAACAAGAAAAGTGGAAGACTTGACATATACTCAAGATCTAATTGGGATTTATCTTCATGACTAAAAAAAAGTCCTCTCCTTTTCTCATCATCCATATTCCATATATGCATATATAGTGGAATGCTTATATATATGCTATAGAGTATGGACTTCCACTACAAGACTTGTTTTTACATTTATTTTTTAACATTCCTTGGTCTTAATCATAACCTTGAAACATTAAGAATTTATGTGCTCACCATCTTTAGCTTTTAACCATTTTATCTCTTCATTACTCTTTATCTCTTCATTACTCTTTTTGTATATAATTTGTTGCAACTTTTTGTCTCTTTTTTGCATTATTTTTTAGTGCAAAATGTTTGCTTGAAGTTAAAGCATCCAATGACAATGTTGAGGACAAAGGTATGGTTCTTATCTATAATGTGGTCGAGTGGTCGAGTGGTCGAGTGGTCGGTGCCTAATCTTGACAAATTGTTCTGGGTGTTGCAAAATATTACTATTTTGCCATTCAAAGGGAGATTTTGTGCACCCACCAATATGCCATTATTGATTTGCTCGAAATTCCCTCAAGATCCAAGATTGATTATCATTTCAAGAAGAGAGATCACTCACTTTTTCTCTCTTTTCTTGCAATCAATAGGTTTATGTACTTTTATGAGAGGGAAAAGGTCCAATTTAGTCACTGTCCTATTCAATTCGTGCCGTTTTAGTCACTGACCTATCA
>JAYMSZ010003864.1:0-10095 GCA_036897665.1 Pelargonium citronellum | reverse complement strand
CACATATACCACAATACACTACAAACAATTCTAACAGTACCAGAACCTTACCACAATCAGAGATTAACAGGAGGAGGGAAAAGGGACAATGTTTTACTTGTGATGAAAAATATTTCCCAACACACAACTGTCCAAACAAATCAAGGTATTTTCATATTAATTTGTCCGAAGATGGAGAAGATGAATTATTATTTGCCAACACACAAACACCAGATCCACCACCAGAGACAACCCAGAGTAACACAAAATTTCCACTCTCTTATTTTGCTTTATCTGGATGTCAGTCTGCAACTACAATGAAGTTTAAGGCAACTGTGATGGGCATTCATGTAATTGTTATTATTGACAATGGCAGTTCACACAATTTTGTGCAGCCAAGAATTGCTGTGGCCTTGAAACTACCAATAGAACCATGTCCTGATTTCTCAGTAAAGGTTGGCAATGGTGAATTTTTGAAGGTTGTGGGAAAAATTAAAGAGGCTCCAATACTGATTCAGGATCACACTATTAAAGTTCTATTAACAGTGCTACCAATTTGGGGAGTGGAATGGTTGACAACTCTTGGTCCTTACCTCACTGATTACAAGAAGATGCTAATTAAATTTTATCATGAAGGGAAGTTCATTCAACTGCAGGGGGAGCAAACAACAATCAAACAAGCACAATATCATCATATGGTAAGAATGACTCATATAAATGCCATTGCAGAGTGTTATGCTATACACCAAGTCCCACCTACTGATGACATTTTTAGTGATCTGCCTACCAACCTTCACCTTGATATTACTCTCCTCCTCCACTTATATAAACCAATTTTTGAGAAACCTAAACACCTTCTACCTCAGAGAACCCATGATCATAATATCCCACTATTAACAAATACAAAACCCACCTATGTAAGACCTTATAGATATGCTGTTTCCCAAAAAATGAGATTGAGAGAATCATTGAAGAATTGCTGAAAGATGGGTTAATTGAGCCCAGTAACAGCCCTTGCTCTGCACCTGTCATTTTAGTCAAGAAAAAAGATGGAACATGGCACTTTTGCGTGGATTATAGGGCACTAAACGAGATCACTCACAGTCGAGGAGTTACTGGATGAGCTTGATGGAGCTACAATATTTTCCAATCTGGATCTTCTATCAGTATACCATCAAATCCTTCTCAATGCAGAGGATAGAGAAAAAACAGCCTTCAACACTCATATTGGCTTACACCATTGGTTAGTCATGCCATTTGGACTCAACAATGCTCCTGCTTCATTTCAGGCCTGTATGAACGATGTACTCAGAGACTATCTCAGAAGGTCAGTGTTAGTTTTTTTTATGACATACTGGTTTACAGTAAATCTTGGAATGACCATATCACTCACCTTCATCAAGTTTTGGAGACTCTAGCTCAGAACAAACTCTTTGTTAAACTATCAAAGTGCTCATTTGGTCAGCAGTCATGGATCCTACCAAAGTACATGCAATCTTGGATTGGGATACTCCAAAATCTTTAAAGAAATTGAGGGAATTTCTGGGTCTTGCAGGCTACTACAGAAGGTTTATTCAAGGTTCTCTAAGATTGCTGCCCCTCTCACTGATTTACTTAAGAAGGATGCTTTTCTATGGTCTGGGAACGCAGCACATGCTTTTCAGAATTTGAAACAGGCACTAATATTATTAGCCCCATTGTTGGCCTTACCAAATTTTAATATGGACTTTATAATTGAAACTGATGCTTCTGGTTTAGGTATTGGAGCTGTGCTAAGCCAAAATGGACATCCAGTGGCATTCTACTCACATAAATTGTCTCCCAGAATGCAAAGACAATCTGCTTATGTGAGGGAGTTATATGCTATAGAGCAGGCTGTCAAAAAGTGGAGATCTTATCTACTGGGTCACAAATTTATCATAAGAACATATCACCAAGGCATTAAGGCTATGTGTGATCAGATATTGCAGTTTCCAGAATAGCAGGAATGCTTATGGCAATTATTAGGTCACAACTATAGTATTGAATATAAGCCTGGAAAGGAAAATAAGGCTGCAGATGCTCTCTCAAGGTCCTTTTTATCTATGGAGAACAGCTCATCTCCAGTTTTTCACTTTGTCGATAAACTCAAAGATCTCCTGCTTCTAGATTCAACAAGCTCTGCTTGGATTGAAAAGCATCAGAATGGAGCAAACTTACCTGCACACTTCAAGATCATAAATGGACTTGTTTATTGGCACAACAGACTTTACATTTATGATAATGCAGCTTTAAAAAATACTCTTTTAAGGGACTTTCATGATCCAAAAATTGGAGGACATGCTGGCATTAAGAGAACAGTGAAGAGATTGAAGCGAAATTTTTACTGGAATGGAATGGCAACTGAGGTCAAGGAGCATGTTTTACATTGTCAGATCTGTTAACAAGCTAAAGCAGATCACCAAACACAAGCAGGTTTACTACAACCTTTACCTATTCCTTCTACTGTGTGGTCAGAGGTTTCTTTGGATTTTATGGTGGGATTGCCAAATTACAAAGGCTATACTATGATTATGGTGGTGATAGATAGATTATCCAAGTATGCTCACTTCTCTTTACTCAAAGCTAATTATAGCAGTCAGTCAGTTGCAAAGCAGTTTGTGCAGGATATAGTCAGGCTACATGGTGTACCATCTGTTATTGTTTCTGATAGACACAAAGTTTTCACTAATGGATTTGGAGAGAATTATTCAAGCTACAGGGCACTTCATTAGCAATGAGCACTGCATACTATCCACAATATGATGGTCAAACAGAGTCCCTGAACAAAATCCTGGAGCTGTACCTGAGATGCTACACTTCAGAATATCCAAAAAAGTGGGGAGATTTTCGACCTTGGGCTGAATTCTGGTATAACACAGCTTTTCACACCTCTGCAGCCATGAGACCTTTTCAAATATTGTATGGAAGACAACCTCCAACAATTGTCAACTACATTCAGGGCTCAACAATCAACAAAGAGGTAGAAGAGATCCTGGTAACAAGAGATGAAATATTGCAGCAGTTGAAATAAAATCTGGAAAGAGCACAGAGGAAAATGGAGGTCCAGAAAAATAGAAATAGAAGAGATGTCCAATTCACTATTGGAGATTGGGTATTGGTAAAGCTGCAACCATATAGGCAAAACTCAGTTGCCTTGAGAAAGAACCAGAAGTTGGGAATGAGATATTTTGGGCCTTTTCAAATAATCGACAGAATAGGGAGTGTTGCTTACAAGCTATTACTACATGTGGAAGCCAAAATTCACCTAGTACTTCACATTTCTGTGCTTAAAAAATTTATTGGAGATCATACAACACAGTCGATACCATTACCTCTGATGCTGAATGAAGATGGAGAACAAACCTGTGATTTTGATGTTACAGCTTGGAGGAAGATTTTTCGACACAACCATTGGGTGCCACAAGTACTGGTTCAGTGGGCTCTTGAGTCTAGATTACAAGCTTATTGGGAGGATCTGTCAGAGTTTTTGAGGAAATATTTGTATTCCCACGTTGAGGGCAAGGTGATTCTAAATGGGGAGGGTATTGGTACGATGGAAGAAGACGAAGTAGCCGTTGCAATTGAAAAAGCCAAGTTGAAGGAATTAAAAAAGCAAAACGGTAACATTTCAGTCACAAAGAATGGAGGAGAAGGAAACGACAGCGTTGAGATTAATGAAGAGCCGGTTAGTAACGACGTCGTTCAGCTTAATGAGATGAAAGATGGAAACGACAACGCTCCGGGAAAAACTCGTCTTCTTCAAAGAGATGACTTGGAGGGCAATCAAGCTCACGAGCTGAAACCACAGCCAGGTCAGCTAATCGATTCAGCGAAGAAGGGCGTGAGAGTGACGCACCAATCAGAAAGAGCAATAGAGAGAGGAAGCTTCCTGCTCGCCTTCCTGATTAGCTTTAATAGAATAGAAATGTTTTTCTTTTGTTTCGTTGAAGATGTGGAATTCTCTCTGTTTTGCTTCTTCCCTTTCTGTATTTCATTTCCTCAACCTGTTTAGGCTTTATTAAGCCAGTGACCTTGTTAATTGGAATAGCCATGGAAGCTAATTTTAGCTGAGGCAATTTCTTCGTCTTGTGTTACCTTTCTTATTTGAATCATTCGAGTGTGAGCACTCCAAAGGTAAACACTATATGTGCAACCTAGCTAAATACTTATAACTCTTTTATGAGCTATTTATGGATATGTTCGTGATAGCTATAGCACGTCTTAACAAACTACATATTAGTGTATTACTGTTTGGACTCGTATTTATCTACATAGTGGAGATCGATATGACATACTGATTACTATTTGGATTATGCAGAAATTAAACGGA
Organism: Pelargonium citronellum; assembly: GCA_036897665.1. Taxonomy (NCBI): domain Eukaryota; kingdom Viridiplantae; phylum Streptophyta; class Magnoliopsida; order Geraniales; family Geraniaceae; genus Pelargonium; species Pelargonium citronellum. Next base: position 5,765 of record JAYMSZ010003864.1, on the reverse strand, counting down.
AAATATTGGTTTGCACATCATATATTTCAGAATTTGTTTCATGCAAAAGGCATTGTCTGAATTCCATCAACAGTCAACACTGTATGAGGTTGCGGATCTGAATACATTCAAGTGGGAGGAAAGATGTTTTGCAAAGCGAAAGCATGTTTAAGTGGATGCTCAAGGACTAATATTGCATGGATAGGCGGTTGCCAGATATTATCTTATGACATAACTAAATTTTTGTAAGTAGATATGATAAAACCTTAAAGCTTTAACCTGACATTGTTAGTGTTATTTGATGTCAATGAGGTTTTTTTTAGGGCTAGTTGCATATCATACCTTGAGAATGTCTCTTTTACACAGTACTAACATGCATTGGCATGTCAATTGCAACAGATATTTGTGTATATTGATCAATGATGATTTCCAATCCCTACAAACCCTTCTCTATATACTGCAGGTATTCTCTATAAACACTAATAACCCAAAACGACATCACACAACCGTAAATAAATATAACACAACTTAAACGACAATTACCCAATAAATAGCATTCTCACGAGGTTGAAGACTCTTCACCTGGTCATTCACAAATGGAATTAAGAGGTTTTTGGAGACGTTCACCGAAAGATTGAGGAAGCTCAGGATAATGTCACTTCGACTAAGCTTTTAGCTCTTCGGGATGCTTTGGTAGGTAATCTTCAAGGTTTGACTCAAGCTAAAGCCGATTTTAGGGTCTCTCTCATACGGCGAGTGTCTCTCATTTGATATTTTCTGATGACACACTAGTATTTCTCAATTGGACAAGTCTTTCGTTGCCTCCTCTTTTGCGAACTTACTAAACTTGAGTTTACATTTAACAGTAATATTGTACTACATTGATGTTCACAAAAAAGGATTTATTTATCTGTGTATTCAATGACCTAAAGAAAATACAATCTATTCCATGGGCAGAAAAGAATTACAAATAATTAATCAGCTAAACAATTTCTCTGGTGACATACAGAGGAGAAAGCAAATGAAATAAACAGTAACACCAATAAACAACAACTATCTTCCATTTCAAACTACTTGAGAGAATGTTGTCAGGAAGAAAGTACAATGAACATGACGACATCTCTCTCTACTTTTCTCTCTTCTTTTCTCTGTCATCTCAATGCTTCAGGTTTCTGACTTGCAAAACCAGGCTGAAGGAAGCAATTGACACCGAACCAAAAACATGGATATGCAAGCTTCATCAGTCGTAGAAGTAAACATAATCTCGAATATGTACATATATACATGATATGCTAGCTAAATGAAAGAGTACGAGAGGTCACCTGAAGAAGCATGGAGGGAGCAGCAGCAGCGGTTTCAGATATGACATGGCTCCTACTTTTCCTTGCACTCGGTCTAGCAACTGATGGGCTGTTTGCTGTTGCTATGTCCCAAAAGCTCCGTTTCTTAGCTGTTGGGGCAGGGGACAAAAAACGGTGACTGGGACTCTTCAACTCGCCTTCTGTGCCTCCTGGCACTTTCGGCCTCAAGCTGGCCCGTGTGACTGCCCTTTTCGCCCCATCCCCTCCTCGTGCTTCCGTTCTGGATGGTTTTTCACCCTTCCGTGAAAGTTCACGGATAAACTCATCTTTCTGCTTTAACTGCAAAGCATGATCTTTCTTCATTCCTGTAATCTCTGCCTCAAGCGCCTTCACAGTTCGTTGAAGCTCTCTAACTACTTCATCTGCTGCTCCTTTTTTCTTGGTTTCCGGAGTGAAACAGTTGTTGGCAAGGAACGATGGTCTGGGTTTTCTTTTTTCGCTTGGCTGGGCAGAAGATGGAGGAGTCATGAGAGAGGTCACTGAAGTAGGGGTTGGGGAGGAGCGCGCCAGGGATTGTGCTTGGAGTGTAAGTAGCTTCTGCTGCAGGCGTGCCAGCTGCACTCTTAACTCACGGTTCTCTTTTTGCAATTCAAGGATTAGCTTGGCCTGATCAGTATCAGAATACGGCACTTGCACTATTTCCTCATTTGCAGCTTCGCCAGCCTGCATTTGTATAATATATGATGACAAGGATTGTCGTTATCAGTAGAACTGGAAATTGCAAGGGAAAGAAATTGACCAAGAAGAGTACCAGAATGATAATATTATTGAAAACTGACCTGTTTTATATAACATGAGAAAAAGAACCATAATATTATTGAATTTGATACATATGAATATAAAGAAAAAAGGATCAACCTTGGTTCTTATCTCCTTAGCTCTATCAGCCCAATGAAGAGTGTTCTGGGTTTCGCCAAATGAGAGATTGCTCGGGCTGATGTTGGCGATCATTACAGTGTTACAAGATCCTCCTAACGAATCTTTAAGAAGTTGTGTAAGCTTAGAATTTCGGTAGGGTATATGTTTCTTACCCTCCACAAGGGCATTGATGCAGCTGCTAAGAGCAAGGAGTGACCGATTTATATTAGCACCTTCAAGTGATCTAAGTGTTCTTTGATCAGTGGCAAGTGCTCTCTCCGACCCAGCAAGATCAATCAATGAGAGCTTACCCACTTTGCTAACAACATTCATGGCGGCATCTTTAACGTTGTATTCAACCATAACCTAGTGTCATTCAGCATAGATGATTACAGTCGTAAATAAATTTCAAAATACAAATATATCTTAAATAAACCAAGGAATTCAATTTAATGATAGGACTACCTGTAGAATAGCGTGGGAACGTGAAGAAGTTTCATTGGCACGAGTTGGTTCAGTGGTCCGGTTTTGGTTTCCTTGGAGAAGCAAAGCCATTACCTGCAAAACCCAAACAATAATATCAGTTCCATCATCACTCACATATCCAACTTTCCTAGTTATTGAAAAGAGAAATCGGAAATTACTTCATCTGTAGAGTAAGCTCTGTACTGAGTAAGGCCTGCTGCCATAATCCCCTAAAATAGATTTGAACAAACGGCATCCTATCAGATGTTTGGAATAGAAAACAACAGATTAAAGTTAATCTGAATTCTGCGATTCACACATTCACGCTTGTAAAGCAAAATTGATAGCTTTCCATCACTTTATATAATCACTACTCAACATTGTATCAAGAATAACCTGTTTATCTTCTCTAAGGACAAGAGGCCTTCCCGGGGAGAGCAAATCTCTGACAGTTTCATTGTAGACCTCTAGATAGGATAAGTGAACCACATGGTTTCCATCACAGCTCCTCTGCCTAATCTTAGTGAAGAGATCCTTAATTGCCAAAACCATGACTCCCGGATTCTCCACCGTCCCCAACATTGTGTACGTTTTTCCAGCCCCGGTGGCCCCATAACAGAATACAGATCCATTTCTACCCTGAAGAACTGCTTCCACAAGCTCGGCCGTCCTGAGAAAACAAACATTTACATTACTATGATCCATTTGCTACTTGTGGAAATAAACACATTCTTTTGAGAGTTTAGAAAACAGCAGCTACCGAATTGAGATTTAGGTTGAATAAACATGAAATTTAACGCAAAAATAATGCTATAAAACTAAATGACTAAAACCCCTCAATGTATGACAAGATCAAAAACAGTATTGAATGGTGAAATCAACTAATCAAGCAATCAGTGCAATGTGTAGAGCTCACGTGGTGGAATAGACTTCATTGTGCGTGGCCGAATCGGGAAAGGAGGCATCGAAGGTGAAATGCCTCCCGCAAAGCCTCTTTAGCCTCAGGTAGTCATTCTCATTAGCAAATTCAGTGAGGTAAACATCCCGTCTGTTGACAATCCTAACGCAGCACCGCGACCCGGCTTCCTTCTCCTTCTTGGCCATAGGCCTGAGCCTCACAAAAACGAGAATCCTGCTCCCACCGGATTTCTCGGAAATGACCTCAAGCTTCTCCTTGTTAACCCCACCACGAATCCCTCTCGGCTCGGTCTGTGGAGCTCCCAATGAGAGCCTCCGCGACACAGGCGCATTGCTCTTTCTTGGACACGAAAAACCAATAATCCGATTCGCCGCCGCTGCCGCCACATTCTCCTTAGCATCTTCAGCCGGTTGAGGCAGCACATAAGTAGTTGTGACTGTGGAATTGGGCATACCAGTATTAGGCATTGTGTTCTCTTTCATCGCTACCTTTTCTTGGTCTCTTTTGCAAAGATCTAGGTGGGTTTGTAATCTTGGCTCTTCAGCTCCAAATCCAATCGAAGCCTGGTTCTGGTTCTGGTTCTGGTTCCTGTTCCTGGCTCGCTTTTGCTGTTCGTACAAAAGGGTCAATGCTTTCATCTTCTCCTTCAACCCATGGTGTGGGTTTCTCGCTGGAAGAGGAAGACCCAAATCTTGATTCCTCGTTCCCAGATCTGGGTAGGCTCCATTTGGGTCTTGCTCACTGATCTGAGACCGTGTCGACACAGGCATTTTATCAATTTTCTCGCTATCCAAACATACCCTCAAGATTTTCTCGCCGGAGAAACAGCTCGAAATACCGGAAATTTCAAAACTTTATGCTAGAAACTGAAGAATCTTGATGAAAAATTGATGGGATTCAGGAGACAATTGAACATTAGAAGCAAAGAAGCTGAAAGAAACAGTGTGAGAGAAATGTGAACCCTGTGAAATGGAGATTTTTGGGAATTTAAAAATTCAAAGATGGTGTTTTGTGTGTGATTTTGATGGTTTAAGGTGAGCCGTAGATGGGATGAAAATGGACGGCTAGCAGTGAAGCGGGGAAATATCAGTTTTAAAGACAAGTGAGCACTTTAGTTTCGAAAATTTGAACTGGGGACATGAATAAAAATTGTAACGGTCAATTAATTGTCAGTCAGGGTGTGAAACGGTTAGGTGATTATAGTGTGGGGACCATCCCAAATTCCTTTAATCTTTATACAATGGAGGTGAGATGCGTTATGTACTTATGTTGTTCCACATTTAATGTAATTATTATATTTTTTTGTTTTACTATTTGGTATCTATATTAAACTTTTGGAAACATGAGCTTTGTTGCGTGTTTTCTGTCTTCATATACAAATTAGGTCAGTATAAGACTGAGGTGTCTAAGCCAAAAAAATTATTGGCTTAGGCTAAGCCACCGCAGTCGCTCCACTCCCACAAATTCATTGAGTGGGTAGTAGTGACATTTTAATGAGGTGTCATGTTATGATTGGTTTGGTTCAGACTAAGCAAAAATAACATGACTTAAATTCTTTTTCCTCTTAGCATATAATTTGGCTCTCATATGAATACTAGCATGTATATATCTCTTTGTTGCACAGAATGAATCTTGGCAAGTTGAACCTACACTCTCTTGCTAGTCGCCATCTTTATTGTAGTTTTATCATTGATATGTTATAAGTTAATTATTTGCAGCCCATGACACTAGGGGCTTAGTTGTTATCCCTACTTCAAAACTACCAGTAGCTGTAAGGATTAAGGAGGAAGATTTATCACAAACCCATTAAATTCAACATAAAAATTCATCTTACACCCTACGTTATTTTTCTCTTTCTTATTCTACTATAAACTTATAATCTCTCTTAATAAACACAGCAAAAATCATATTCATTATATCTGTTTGGTTTTTTACAAGAGACAGTGAAAAAAGAAATAACGATATCATGATTTCGCTTCCGTGAGTGATGCGATAACAAAGAAAAAAATGTCCAAAATAGTCAATGTCCTATCCAAATTGTGTCATTTTGGTCATTGAACTATCAAACGTGCCGTTTCAGACCAAAAGATAGGCGAAAGAGCCGTTTTAGTCCAAACGTTTCCGAAAATCGTGTCATCCAAGGATATTCCGTCAAAATTGGAGATGGAAACCGTTAAGTGTCG
>JAYMSZ010003863.1:0-10096 GCA_036897665.1 Pelargonium citronellum | reverse complement strand
CTAAACATTTTCATTAGTTATACCAAATACATGGGAAAATACATGTAAATGAAATACATGTGTGAATCCTCCTCCTTAAAATTATTATATAATTATGTAATTGACAAATGACAAAAGCATGTGAGATACAAAACAATATCCAATCTCATTATTCTAATAATTAATTATAATATTTTTTCTCAATATTACCAAGGATTAGAAACATTAATACTCCCATGTATTTTTCTTTTTATTAATAGTGATTCAGATACAGTGTTTGTAGCACAAGAAATGAATATATGTTTAATAGGGCCTTTAGATAAATGATTAACAAAGTCATTAACCACTAATGATTTTCTCCCGACAAAGTTTGACCACATATTTAACTTATGTTTCATTATGAATTTGTTTGGGCAAAGATTCAGAGCATATATTCAATTCAAAAGTAATTTGACTAGGAGAGAAGAATAAGTCCATGTGTCCACGTGGCAGTATATCCTGAAACCATCCACTTGTCGGAGCTTCTATGTTAAAGGTCATATGACAAGTTGGAGTCCATACAAAACCCACCAATTTCTAAAGTGTAGTTTCAAGTTTCAACAATATTGACATTTCAAAAGAAAATCAATAGTTGCTGTGTACACATGTTTAAAAACATATACCGGCCTTGTTGCTATCCACTTTCAGGTGAAACACTAGAAGTAATTCAGCTAACAATAAAGAGACACGTGGATCGCTCGGTCAAGTAAGAAGTCAGCGTGAGTCGTGCATCATACTTTGGGTGGAGTAGAAACCCAAACGTAGCTCGACGGGTAAGATCAATCGCGACCGACCAAAAACTAGACCACATGCAAGAAAGGTTCATATGCAGAGAGCTCCATTCGCATGGAAAGCCCAACCACACATAGAGAATCATCCGTGCGGAGAGCCCATCCACATAGAGAGCCCAACCGCACGGAAGACTCAAGTTCGCAAGCACTCCTCTTTGCACGGACCCGCACACTCTCGCGCTCCCACGCATTTCACACATTATGCCCACACGACCTCAACGGAGTGCCCTCATATGCATGCCTTAAAGCCCACATGCTCGCACAAACCCGGATGCCCATGCCTCATGGTTGGTGCTCGCTCCAACACTTGCGATACGAGGTCAAACGCAAGGGTTAGACTAGAGTCACTTTCTTTCCCACATTGCTGGAGACCGAACATCAGTGCATACAGTTTACTGGCGAGTAGAATTAGTAGATAAAGAGACCAAGAGACAAAGTAGACTGAGAATAATATCTGCCCTGTTGTTGAGTAGATCCACCAGGCAAAGAGCAAGAGAAAAGACCAGAATGCCCGCGACCCCACTTCGATATCGACCAATTAGAGGCCGCCACGTGTCAGGTAAGTTTGAAGACTATAAAAGAAGTCTAAAACCCACGGTAAAAGGTTTTGTCATTTTACCACTCAAAATACACTCGCAAGAACCCGGAAACACTCTCAAGCGGTAATATCTTAAGGTGAATATGTACTAATACAATAAAGATATGAAACTAATCGGTCCAAATTCTTATCTTTGAGACGAGGCCAGTCCATGGGTCATTTAGACCCAAATAATTTTGGTTTTCAGACCCATGACCCAAAATATGCCCAAGGGCTTTTCCGTAAACTAACGATTTTCAAATTGCTTCCATAAAGCTATTGTAACAGACAATGTGAGCAACAGCCCGCCTCGCAATCGCATCCCACATTTCAAAACCATCTCCACATCTCAGGACACACACAGACAGGAAAGATGGAGAAGATCTGTGTCGCTGTGAGAATGCGTCCTTCGAAATCCGAGCAATCCAGCACTGGAACCTACTGGAAGAAGGAAGACAATCGCATCTCTCTTCACAAGACTCACGGCACTCCCGTCCCCGGCGTCTCCTATGCTTTCGGTACTCTATTTACTTGTTTTGTGCAAAGATGCTAGTGTACATGAATTCGCCACAATTTATTTGATTTTTTTTTTCATCAATTTTATGCAGATCATGTGTTTGATGAAATTTCCACAAATGCTAGGGTCTATGAGCTTCTCACGAAGGATATTATTCATTCTTCCGTGGACGGTTTCAATGGTATTAATTCATAGATGATTCGTAGAGAGGCAATTGAGTGATCAATTAACAGATCTCATTGCATTTAGTTGATAGGAATTTGTTTATTTGAAGCTTAATGCTGCATCACTCCGAAGCCTAATCGCTGTATAGATTGAAGTGTTTTGTTGATTATGGTACTGGATGGGGGAAGGTATACAGTTCAGTGTTTTATATCTACAGAGTTTATGCTGAGTGATGTACAAAGAGATGAACATTTAGTTGCAACTTTGAGACTGGTCTGGTTTAATTTCGTAATCGTAAGACCACACTCAATCCTAAGGTTTTAGGGATTCTACTTCTAGCCGAAGAATATGTGTACATCTAGATAGGATGTTGGTTCTTTTAGTTTGAAAACCAAGAATACAGAGGCCTGTATACCTCATCACTGTTTCAGACTAACTGAAAAGGTTTTAGCAATTTAGCGTAGCCAATTTCAGTGTCGCAAAGGATTTCTGAAAGGAGTTCGTTTATGGGTGCGAAGCATATGATATGAAGATTTATTTCATTTCTGTTATTATATTATGAGTTGTCCTTTCATGTTGATATGGATTCTGAAGCTGATCACTGGGATATTCTCAGGAACTGCATTTGCATATGGACAAACCAGCAGTGGAAAAACGTTCACCATGAATGGTTCTCAAGATGATCCAGGCATTATTCACCGAGCAGTGAAAGATATATTTGAAAAAATTCAGACGGTAACAACCACTAAAACTAGTGTAGAGTTTAGTAGAAATGTGTCAGAACCAGAACATCAAATTCTCTAACTGTTTTTAGAATTCAATATCTTTCAGGTGTCAAATCGAGAGTTTCTGATTCGTATTTCATACATGGAAATTTATAACGAAGAAATAAATGATCTATTCGCAGAAGAAAATCAGAAGTTACAAATTCATGAGAGTTTGGAGGTTAGCTATTCATAAAAGTCTGGGAACATCTCAATGTTTCTTCACAATACGTCTAAATCTAATGACTGATCATTTGTTTTGTATTCTAGCACGGAATATTTGTTGCTGGCCTTAGGGAGGAAATCGTAAATAATCCTGAACAAGTGCTTAAACTCCTTGAATCAGGAGAAGGTATGAGAGCAAACATATTCATTACAATACTTTCCTTTACTTGAATATAAATCCATGTTTATGTGCATTTTATCTTTTACAGTTAATAGGCACTTTGGAGAAACAAACATGAATGCTCGTAGTAGTAGATCTCACACCATATTCAGAATGGTATATCCATTTATAGTTGAAAACAAAGCTTCAATTAGTTCTTCATTCATTCAAAAAAAGATTATTAAGTTTTATTCTATACTATTTGTCTTTTCTGCTAGGTAATTGAAAGCAAGAGTAAAGATAATGATTCCTGTAGTGATTCTTCAAGTACTGATGCTGTCCGTGTCTCAGTTCTGGTTTGTTTCATTTTCAAAATACTGTGTGGAAGTTTTGCTTCAAACAGTTAAACATGATTTGTTCTTTCCTCTATCAGTTGGGTTCTAATTAGCCCGTATTTATTGTGTATACATGATGAGCTTTTCTTTGTTTTTTTCTTCATGAAACTAGAATCTAGTAGATTTAGCCGGGTCTGAAAGGATTGCAAAAACTGGAGCTGGTGGTGTACGTTTGAAAGAAGGAAAGTACATTAATAAGAGCTTAATGGTTCTTGGTAATGTGATCAACAAACTAAGTGATGGTGCAAAACAGAGGTAAATGCTTCTTCTTCTCTATGTTATCTTAATTAATATAAAAACTATGTTTTAATGAAATAAATCAATAATGCAGGGGACATATTCCATATCGCGATAGTAAGCTAACTCGTATTTTACAGCCTGCTCTTGGTGGTAATGCCAAAACTTCAATTATCTGCACTCTAGCACCAGAAGAGGTACTCTAAGAAGTGTTCCATGTATTATAATTACTTTATTTCTATTTCTTGATGAGATAATGATCATTTTTGTTATTAAAGTTTGGCAAAATTATTTAAGTAGTTCTTAATTTTGAACTTTAACCATTATATTACTTTCTTGAAAGTTTTATCAAGTCTAAGTACCTTCTTTAACACCATTACATATGCCATCCATTTCTGTGGTAAGGTGGCAATGAAGAGGTGATGTGGTGTCACGTGAGATTCTTCATGAAGTCTGTGAAAAGTGTTAGAGTAGCTACTACTTAAATTAAGTAAACTTTCAATTGAGTACTACGATAGTTAAAGTTTAAAATTAAGTACTACTTAGATGATTATGTCAAACTTCTATGACCATTGTCTCATTTCTTGACATCTTATATTTATTTTGTGTACTGTTGTTTAATTGTATGATATGTTATAGATTCATATTGAGGAAACAAAAGGAACACTGCAGTTTGCTAGCAGAGCCAAGCGCATCACAAATTGTGTTCAAGTGAATGAGGTCAGCATGTTATCTTGGATAGTATGTTTACGACATTGTTATGATATATGACCCTGACTCGTTTACTCTGTTTTTCCATATGACATCGCGCCTAGCATTTTCATTTCTCTGATATTCAATGAGATAGTAACTTCACGTACAAGATTTAGTTAGTGTATAAAAGATTGATGAGTACTTGCTATCTTTAGTTAGACTTAGTGGATTTACATAAATGTTACTCTTGTTTCGTATATTTAACCTCTAGAGCACTATGCATCAATTTTCAACATTAGTTGTTTTCTTTTTTCTTCATGTTTGTTAGATATACAGTTTTCAACAAAATTTACTGAATGGTAGAGTACTTATTGAGTTATGGCCAGCTGTAATTTACCTTCTACATTTGGCAGTAGCACTAGGGTGATATGTGATGGTTCTAAGTCTTTGTATTGGCATTATAAATTACAGCCTTTCCCCAAACTGTTATGGGTTTGGCTACATGAATCAATTTGCAAAACTAGTTTTTGGGATTCTCCATATGTGTTCTCCCTCTCCACTCCATGTTATCTAGAACCATACACCTGAAAAGTCTTGCAATACCATGTTTTCCAAATTACTTCTTTCCGGGTTAACTTGCTTCTTCTCCTATTTTTTTAGTTAGTTTTGCCTAATTGAATTCCCTCACCATTTCACATGGGATCTTAGACAGTTTTCCCTCAGCTTATCAATTAGAACATTCTCGACTTTTGCTTGAATAGTTTCGTTCTTCATCCCATCCTTGTGTTACCATACAACCAGCCAACCAATCTTGTCTAGCATCATAGTATGAAATAGTCGTTTTTGTTTATTATGTATCTTTGTAGACTGTATTTGCTTGTATTTTACTCCTACCTTTGTTTTGTGCGGTATCTAATATATATATATATATATATAATCAGATTTTGACAGACGCAGCTCTATTAAAGCGACAAAAGCAAGAGATAGAGGAGCTACGGAAGAAACTTCAGGTGAGGATCACGGATCACCATAATCTTGCTTTACATGAACATGAATTAAGATGATACTAATGTAGTGAGAGTCATGTTCAGGGTTCTCATGCTGAAGTGTTGGAGCAAGAGGTTTTAAAATTACGAAATGAGATGCTCACAGTAAGTTTCTTCACCTCACCCCTCTTCTATCTCTCTCTATAAACTGATGCATAGTATCTATTTCTATAAGCATTTGTGATTTTATCCAATTTTCAGTATGAACTAGAACGTGAGAAACTTGCAATGGAATTGGAAGAAGAGAGAAAATCACACCTAGAACGCGTTCAATGCATTAAGGAGCAACAGATGAAAATTGACAATCTCAGTAGTCTTGTCACTTCTTCTGACTCTAATAGGAACTCTAATCAGGTATAGCTCATGCAATGCAGTGCCCTTTTCACTCTTGGATTGCGTATCTTGTTGTGTTATCTACCTGAACTCCACTTTTCTAGTTGTTTGATGCAAATCTTCATTTGTTTTCAGTAGAACACTTTATAAACATTCATTGCTATTTGAGTTAAATAACAACTTCAAATAATCCAGAAACTCGGTTTCTGGCCTTAGAAGAACACTCCCAAGTGCATCATATTGTCCCAATTAGCGAATTTTGCATTACTGCATAAGGGCACGTGCTTTCATAAAAAAATACTTGCACACAGGTTCACAGTATTTCCAGGACTTATGGTCATTATTAGGACAATAGGCTTATTTTCGAGGAGCAACCTTAAGGTTAACGTGGACTAAATATAAGGTTTTAAATGTGACTTTCACTTTTATATTTTCTTAGCCCTTGTGAAAATCATCTTCTTTATATTCTTTTTATTTATTTGGAATTTCATGGAGACTAAGTGATGAAGGAGATATTGACTAGTATGAATCCTTTCTTTTGCTGTAGTATTGTGCACTCTCACACAACACATTCTCTACATTACTTTTTGTCTATTGACATTGTGATTATATTTTCCTTTCCTTAAAGAGATACAAAAAGAATATCTGTCTGATTATAATATACTGACTAGCTTTTATTCAGGATTCTACAAGAGAAAGCTTCAAGGAGGAATGCAATGACAACAGTAGTATATGTCAAGAAGATATTTTCAAAACCCCAAGCTTCAAGGCAGCTCCTAATGCTTTTGTTTTGAGGCGTGCAAGTTATTCAAGGCTGCCTGATTGTAGTCCTCTCCCAGCTGCTTTTAGCAATGTGGCTGATGAAGACACATGGTTGAAAATGAACAAAGGTTATGTAGCTGACCTTGATTCACTTCACATGACTCCTGCCAGAAAAGTGGAATCTATTCAGTCAAGTGATCCCACTCCTGTGAGTTTTTGTTTGTTCTTCCTGGAGATTATGGTTGGCTTTATAAATTATAGTTTTACTGTGTAGTTGATGATGCATACTATATTTTTCTTATTATTGAACTTTGATAAATTCTGTCAGGTTTATTCAAGCCAGAATCATGAAAAAGAGATCGAAAATCTCAAAAGACAATTAGAACTTGCTACTGCAGAAAAGAATGAACTAGAGGTTAGTATATTTTTTTGAAAGCACTTAAGGTTAGTATATAGTTGGTCTTTGTAAATTATCAATGCATTAACACATTTTGCTTTTTTAGGCTGGGATTTTGCTATAGCTGGTTAGTGCGATAGTGCAAGAGTTGTTATATGATATTTGTCATTTGTAACACAACATATCCTCAACGCATGTTTTAAAAACTCAATCACAGATTAAACTCGTTTTTTTCCTTATCCTACCATTGAAGTAGGATGATGATCCCCTCACATTTTTTTAATCATAAAACATACATGCAGTAGAAGTCTTTTGGCCGCGGCTTTATGTTTGGTACTGTTTACAAGCTCTCATATAACGATCTGACTTCTGAGTTTTCTAGTGCTCCTTACATCTTCATCTTTGACCATTACCTACTACACTATTTTTCTTCGTAAATGTCATTTTATTCAATGAAACAGGGGCCAAGAGCAATCAAAGCTCAGGACATAAGTTCACAACCTATTACAATTCATCAAATTCCTTCTATTTGTTGAATTCCTTTTCTACTTAATTTTGTCTCTCTTACATTTATTTATAGCTTTATGCTTTCATGTGTGTGTTTATAGGAAAAGCACATGGAACAAATAATGCTGAACAATCAGTTAGTGATGGAGGTATCTGAACTACAGAAGGAGGCACTACTTATTCGAGAAATCCCTAAAAGGCTGTGTGAATCTGTGGCAAGTTGCAGAGACATTTATGAGGATATTTTGTCAATGACACAGGTAGAATTTGTTGACTACACCGACCTCTTTCAATTCTTATTTGCTGATGTTAAGTTATAAAGCTTACATTGTTTTTTTTTTACCAAAACAGAGTTTTATACCTGATGGGAAGTCTGCAACTGCAAAATTTCTCTGTAGTACAAGAGAAATTGGGGCAAGTCTTTTCTCAACTTTGGAAAATCATTTCTCAGTGGCAATGGATAGAAACATATCGTTTGATGGGAATGATTCTCTAATAGAAGAACAATGCAAAATGCTTTCCGAGAGGTTGACTAGCACCATTACATCCTTGTTAACCGTGGAGGAGATACAAGTGAAGAATCCACCATGCAGCTGTGAACATAAGGTAGCTGCTTGGTCACAACTTGCACAAAATCATTTATCAGTTATAATTTTCTTATCCATCTTCTTGTTAGGATATCTTATCTTCTTTTTCAGAATTTTGATACTTTAGCTATTTGTACTGGTATTGGCATGACTGAATATGGTTACATATTTAATAATATGAGCTATTCATACAAAATATCTGTACCAATACTTGCAGTAAAATATTTGAAGCTTGTTTTAGTTCACCTCTATATCTCTCATGCTTTAAACACCTCTACAGCTTGAATCTCTTTTTTTTCTCTGTTAGAATCCTGTAACTCAGGAGATAGTGTTAATCTAAATAGCTTACCTGTAGGATGAGAACTTTGTCCTATGTAATTGCCCCATGTGAATATACAATAAAGAATTAGTTCACCTGTATACCTGTAGGTCTCTGTTTTTCACATGGTACTAGAGCATACATAAAGGATTTATTAGTCTTGGCATTAGTCTTGGCCGTGTATCCTTCTCGGCCGAGGCTGCTAATGTGCAGTTGACCATTCTCCCGGCATTCGATCAAAGTTCTGACACCATCATCAGCCTCGATTCAAGCCGGCCGCCAAACCCTCAAATTTCCGTCACCAACCAACCACCCACACGCCGTCGCCGGAGATCCATGAGCAAACACTATTTTCGTGCCGATCACCCAATTTGCGGTGCATTTTGCTTCAACGCTGCCATCATTAGACTCGTGGTGTCATTTGCGGTTTAGACACCAAGATCCCGACGTCAACCGCCACCACCAGTCGTTGGAAAACTCACCGGAGTTTCCATCTTCTCCAAATCCACTCATCATAGTATTTTGAATCCATTTTCCTCACTTAACATCGTCGCCCTCGTCATCCTCCTGCTATCGCAAATTTACCCATCAACGTCTCAAGAGACTCACCTTCTTCGTCTAGCAGTCCACTTGCCTCGGTCCCACAAACCAACAATCTTCCATAGCCCAACTTAAAGGTACACGTATTACTATTTTTTTTAGCAGCAACGGGACATCATACTCAAAGTAACAATGTTTCTCACTCCTTTCGGGAGCGTCACTCTAAACCCCACCCCATACCGTCGATAAGGAGCCTCGAACTTGAGACCTCAGAGAGATTCCTGAGTGGTATTAACCACTTGGCCCAACATGTCTTGGTACACGTATTACTATTAACCTTCATCCCATTATCATTTTGTAAATTATGATTATTCATCTCATTCCTATTATGCTTTTATTGTTACCCTTTCCTATGTTTCTATTCCTAAGTTCGCAAGAGAAGCATTGGCGCATTTCGGTTGACACTAGGCTATGGTTGATGAAATGAATGTGTTACACTCAAATGGTACTGTTGTTGGTTGTCGGTGGATCTGTACTCCTAAAGTTGGTCCAGATGGCAAACTCGATTGTCTCAAGACCGGTCCATTTGCTAAAGGTTTCACACGGATCATTGGGTTAAATTATGGTTATACATTCTCTTCTGCTCCTAAGATGACCAGTGTTAGCCTCTTTTTGTCTATGACAACAATGAGCAGGTGGTCTCTTCATCAACTTGTTATCAAGAATGTTGTCCTCCATGGAGAGTTATTAGAGGAAGTGTATATAGAACAACCACTTGGTTTTGTTGCTCGGGGGGAGGTTGGACTAGTTTGCTGTTTGCGAATTTTGTAAGTATGTTTGGGGCTTTAATAATCTCCCAAAGCTTGGTTCGGTAGATTTAATAATGTGGTTCATGCATTCAGTATGACATGAAATGAAACATAGCTGATTCGGCACAAATAATTAGAAAGAAATTGACTAGTGACAGAGCGACACGTGGCTCGCACGGTCACGCAAAGAGTCAACATAAGTCAGAGATACGACTTCGGGTCGATCGGATCACGACCGTCCAGAGACAACCATCTGAAGTCAACCGTCCAAAGTTGGCCGTTTGGAGACATCCTTCCGCAGCGCGCCCTCCCAT
>JAYMSZ010003862.1:0-10096 GCA_036897665.1 Pelargonium citronellum | reverse complement strand
AATGTGATACAATTGATCTACTTAGGTCTCTATACCCTTAATCTGCCAAATTGATTCTTCACCACTCCCTTCAATCCTTTTCGCTATTCCTTAATAATCCACATGATTATCATCAAGACTTTGCATTCTATACCCTTGCAAATTGCTGTGGACGACATTGTAGGGCATTTTATGTCCTCAATTTTCTTATAAGATGTCTGCTAGATATATGTATTGTAGGCCACCAAAATCATTCACAATTTTCTCATATACATCTTAAGGTCACATGGGAATTGGGATTGGTCCCTTGCTGAAGCTAGCAAGTTGTTCCCAGTCACAATCACTGCTGGTTTCTTGATGATTTCTTGGAAGACAAATCCATGTGATCAATCGGGTCCTTATGTCTCTCGCGAAAACCTATTACCTACCCAAATGCCTTGAGCTGCTCGGCGTACATGCCAACCATTTTCTACATACAATCTTGACCCAGCTTCCATCTATATATACACACACCCACTAAACCAAATCTTGCAACAACATCTGCATACTACTACAAGCAAAACTTGCATTCTTTCATATTCTTTCAAATCAGAACTTCGCCATGGCTATTCGCTTTCCTGTTGTGATGCATGCTAAGCAGATACTTAGGCGGTCAATTTCAGCATCTGTTGATGTTCCAAAAGGCTACTTGGCTGTGTATGTTGGAGAGAGGCAGAGGAAGAGATGTGTGATCCCTGTGTCATTTCTGAATCAGCCTTCATTTCAAGATTTGCTAACAAAAGCTGAGGAAGAATTTGGATTTGATCATCCAACGGGAGCTCTCACAATTCCCTGCAGAGAAGACATCTTTGTTGATCTCACTTCTCGCTTTAATAGATTGTAAAGATCAGCAATGACTGTTTTGTAGATTATATAGGAACATCCAATCTCATGTACATAATTTGAGAAAGTTATTCAATCAATTCTTGTGCAGTTTTTCTGATTACAACAACATTTGTTCTTTATTCAACTCTGTGAATTCACTATAATTAATTATACTCAAATCTCCTTTTAGATATATACCATGAATTGACTGTAACTACTAAAGTCTTTGCATTATTAATTCACCTATAGTTGTTTATGAAACAACCAAAATCTTGAAGACTCTCCAAGATTCTTTTCTTGCATCTAAAATCATGCGAAGAAGACGAATTAATTTCTCATCAAAGTTTGTCTGTTGACGATTTTGTAAATGTAATAGGAGTTACAAACACATGGTAAATTTTGTTTTTTTTTTTGTTGTCATTGTGTTATGACCAATTTCTGATAGAAGGATAAAACACAATCAAACAGAAACTTTGCTTTCTCTCATGTTTCATCACTCTCTTTTGTTTTGAATTGTGTGGTTCATTTTTGTTTTGAATTTATATCTTCATAAACGAATGCAGTTATTACAATGCTGATCTTTAGCATATATGACCTCTCAAACTTGGTAGGCCATGATGTTATTCTACCAATAGACCAAACATGATTATCAATACTCTCAATATCTGTTGATTAGTTACTAGACAATACCATGTGATGACCTTATGATCTATGCCCTCACCAGACCCCAATAAATGTCTTCTAACCACTCAATCCATAAATGTAATTGATGGTCTTTGTATACCATTTCTTCTATAAATATACACAAATAAGGGTTACAATTCACAGCCAAACCAACTCTTCACATTCTCTCAATAGCTTATCCTAGTCAACAACTGTCTTTGCTAAACATTTCTTCATTCTCACCAAAAACAGAAAATGGGTTTTTATTTGCCTGGTGCAATTCTAGCCAAGCATGTTCTTCGCCGTGCAGCAAGTAAAGTGGACTCAACAACTTTGGATGTACCAAAAGGCTTCTTTGCAGTTTATGTTGGTGAGACACAGAAGAAGAGATTTGTCGTTCCAGTGTCTTATCTGAACCAACCTTCATTTCTTGATTTGTTGAGAAAAGCTGAAGAAGAATTTGGATTTCATCATCCAATGGGTGGCTTGACAATTCCCTGCAATGAAGAGACCTTTTTCAGTGTTACTTGTGGCCTTCACTAGAAAGAAGTGGTTAATTAGATAGAAGACTAACATTTTAACTTAGCAGACCATGTAAAATTCATGTACATTTTTATGTTCTTTTTTTTTTCTTTTCGGAAGAAAAGGGAAGTGAGTGGGAAATGTCTCCCATATGTAAGGAACATTCTATGAGTAATTGCAGTTGTTCAAACAAATATGAATACAATTTTTATCACATTCAATTCTTTTATCAATCATGAAAGTTTTATATTGTTCAGTTAATCTATTCTAAATGTGAATCTCTTCATAGTCAAGTAACTTGGTAGGTCTCAGTACAAGTAAATTCAAGTAAACTTGTTTCTATATTTCTTGTTGGCCAGTTATTCTTAAAGAAATGTCTGAACATATATATAATGAGTTGTGTAACTAGTTCTTGATGATAAGTTGGAAGGCACAAGTATGTATGTGATACAATTGATCTACAAATGTTCCTGTATTAGCTTTCTACTAGTTCTTGAAGGATCAGTTGGCATATGATTAAGACTAAAGAAGATCCAAGTAATAGGATATAACTGGTTTCACATTTATTGAGATCTGAAACTTTGTGTTATTCAGTTGCTTTTCCCTAATCAGAAGCATTGAACTTAGACTTTGGAGTTAATAGTAGCTTTTTTAGTCCCAAGCAAATTCTATGGACAATTGCTCTTAATGCATCTAGATCAGTCTATCATCTTGGAAGTTTCCTGTATTAAATCAGTCAGCAATTGCTCTTAATGTTTTGGTATTCTGGCCTTCTCATGACTCCTTGTCTAGTAGAATAGTCATCAATTGCTGCTATCTTAGTCAACCTGCATTTAGGTACATAGTTATGTATACATAATCTATAAGAAGACCAAATTTCCAAATAAGTCCCAATTATTGGTTTACATTAAGATATAATAGGTCCTCTAGTACTTTCATGGAAGTAATCCACTTAAATGAAGCTCAACTTTCTCCTATCTTTAAGCTCACATGGTATGTTGCTCTCAAGGACATATATGGTAGGGCACAACAAGTCCTTGGTGATGAGTTGGTAGACAATTTCATGTGATCATTCAGGTGTCTGTGTCTATCACCAAAACCTAACCCAAAATGACTTGACTTTAATCACTCTGATAGAGCCTAGCTAGACAACCACTTTCCAAATAACATACCCTTGACCCTTGCTTCTATATATACACACCCAAACAAACCAATTCCTCACAACATCTCCAATCTACTAGCTACTCCTAGCAAAAGCTTCATTCTTGCTCATCACTTGTTCATCTTTTAATACATCACCACTTAACTGCTATGGCTATTCGCTTTCCTGTTGTGATGCATGCTAAGCAGATTCTGCGCCGCTCAATTTCAACAGCAAACCAAGCAGCAGCCTCAGCATCTATGGATGTTCCAAAAGGCTACTTGGCTGTGTATGTTGGAGAGAAGCAGAGGAAGAGATTTGTAATTCCAGTTTCATTTCTAAATCAGCCTTCATTTCAAGATTTGCTAACTAAGGCTGAGGAAGAATTTGGATTTGATCATCCAATGGGTGCTCTCACAATTCCCTGCAAAGAAGACATTTTCATTGATCTCACATCGCGCTTGAACAGAATGTGAAACAACTTAGTTGTGCAACCTGAAGTTAAAAATCAGCAAAGACAATTTTTTGTAGATTAGTTATCAGAATACAATTTCACTAGAGTTTCTTATGTACATGTTTCGAGAAAGTTATGAATACAATTTCACTAGAGTTCCCCTCAAAATTGTGACTTCCGAATATTTGTTGATGCACTAAATATTTTAACAGCAATGATGATCATCCTTAGCCTTGTATTTTTTTTCTTCTCTCATTTGAAGCTTGAAGCTTAATTTTCTTCAGTTTGCAAGGCATTCAAGATAGTTTTTGCTTTTCTTTATGGAAAGAGATTTAGATATATATATATCCATATGGAATATAGTATTTCATTTACCATGTATATATTGTTCAAGGTAAACAATTCCTTAGGCTGTCTGGTTAATTTTCTTTAACAACAATATCAGATTCCATAGTTTGCAATAGTCAGCTCTCGATGCAAGCATCATCAACTGCAGATTCATGAATTATCTAGAAAAAGCGAAGGAAGTTGTCAGTCAGATAATGTGTAATCAACATATACATATGAATTATGATCTATTTGTGCCTCCAGTTGTAACGAGAGGGTTGATGATAATGCCTTTAACGTTACACAGTAAATCAAAGAAATGATTTCTTGAATCCACAGTCCTTTAGTTACAAGTAGATCCCTTGTTTGTTGGTTCAACATAATGTGATACATGTAATAACTAAATATTGATAATAAGCCTCATGACAGTAGCATGTAATGATGCCTCAGCTACTTGATGCACCCATTTGCTGTCAAGAGTTCAATTATTTTTCTTTTGTCACAGACAGTAGAAATAAATAATTTCAAAAACAAAGAGTAAGATAACAATAATTAAGTAAATGTAAAACATCAGCTTTGATGTAATTAATGGTTCATCTTCGGTCAAAGAGATCGAAATAATTTTCACTCAAAAACATCATTAATCAAATATTTGTCAAGAGGCTTTCTTATCTTATCCACAATCCTTGTACTATCTTGTAGGTCTCTTGTTGGTTATTCTCAGAGAAATGATTGAGCATAATGTGATGTGTAACTAGTTCTTGATGATGATTTGGAAGACAAATGAAAGAGACACAATTGATCTACCTATGTCTCTATACCCTTAATCTGCCAAATTGATTCTTCACCACTCCCTTTAATCCTTTTCGCTGTTCCTTATTTATCCACAGGATTATCATCAAGACTTGCATACTATACCCTTGCAAATTGCTGTGGACGACATTGTAGGGCAGGACAAGTTCTTGGTAAGTTGTTAGACAATGCATGTGATCTTTCAGGTGCTTATGTCTATCACCAAAACCTACCCAAATGCTTTGACACCACTCACTAACACAGAGCTACACAACCATTTTCTACATACACTCTTGACTCTTCTATGTATTCTAGCTATATATATACACACCCAAACAAACCAATTCCTCACAACATCTGCTATCTCATCCCTTCTCTGATCATTTGCTCATCTCTCAAAGCAGTTAGTTTCCAAGACACTTAAATATTGCTCCGATGGCTATTCGCTTCCCTGTTGTGATGCATGCTAGGCAAATTCTGCGCCGGTCAGTTTCATCTGCTAGCCAAGCAGCTTCTGTTGATGTCCCGAAAGGCTACTTAGCTGTCTATGTTGGAGAGAGGCAGAGGAAAAGATTTATAATTCCAGTGTCATTTCTCAATCAGCCATCATTTCAGGACTTGTTGAGTAAGGCTGAGGAAGAATTTGGATTTGATCACCCTATGGGAGCTCTCACCATTCCTTGCAGAGAAGACATCTTCGTTGATCTCACTTCTCGCTTGAATAGACTGTAAAATCAGCAATGGCAGTTTTGTAAATTATATAGGCACACCCAATCTCATGTACATATATACTTTGAGAAAGTTATTGAAGCAATTTGACTGCATCCTTTTTTTCTTCTTCATATTTGCAAGTTTTTTCTGATTACAACAACATTTGTTCTTTACTAAACTCTGTGAATTCACTATAATTCAGTTTTAGCTAATTAATTGGCTTGCAGTTAGCTAGATTGTGCTCAAATCTTCTCTAAGATGTAGATCATGAACTCCTGCAGCTTTAAACTAAGATCATTCTATTTATGTCTACACTCCCTTTAGTTACTAGTTAGCTACAAATAAACAAGGAAGACTCTTCAATCTTCTTTTCTTGAATCCAGAAACTATGAGAACTCCATGGAAGTAGACAAATTTCTCATCATAGTTAGTCTGTGGGCAATTTTGCAAATGTAATAGGAGTTGCAAACACATGGTAAATTTTTTATTGTTAAGATCAACTACTGATATCAGTGAGAAAGATGAAGAATATACAATCAAACAGAAGTTTTGATTTATTTTCTGTTTCATCTTTACTGAGATGGAAGACAGAACCATGTGATGGCCTAAGCTATCTCCTATAGGCAAAGCCAAGCAAGTGTCCCTTGACCACTCTATCAATGTTGTAGTTAGGAATCTCAAACAAATTAATGCAGCTATTGCAATGCTGATCTTTAGCATATATGACCTCTCAAACTTGGTAGGCCATGATGTTGTTCAACCAATAGACCAAACATGATTATCAATACTCTCAATATTTGTTGATTAGTTACTAGACAATACCATGTGATGACCTTATGATCTATGCCCAATGTCTTCTAACCACTCAATACATAAATGTAATTGATGGTTTTCGTATACCATTTCTTCTATAAATATACACAAATGAGGGTTACAATTCACAAACCAACTCAACTCTTCACTTCCTCTCAATAGCTTATCCTAGTCCACAGTCCTCTTAGCTACCCATTTCTTGATTCTCAGAAAAAGAAAATACCGAAGAAAGCAGAAGATGGGTTTCCGTTTGCCCGGTGCCATTCTAGCCAAGCAAGTTCTTGGTCGTGCAGCAAGTAAGGTGGACTCAACAACTTTGGATGTACCAAAAGGCTTCTTTGCAGTTTATGTTGGAGAGACACAGAAGAAGAGATTTGTGGTTCCAGTGTCTTATCTGAACCAACCTTCATTTCTTAATTTGTTGAGCAAAGCTGAAGAAGAATTTGGATTTCATCATCCAATGGGTGGCTTGACAATTCCCTGCAATGAAGAGACTTTTTTCAGTCTTATTTCTGACCTTCAATAGAAAGAAGTAGTTAGATAGAAGACTAACATTTTAACTTAGCAGACAATGTAAAATTCATGTACAATTTTTATGTTCCATTTTTTCTTTTCAGAAGAAAATAGAAGTGAGTGGGAAATGCCTGCCCTTTGTAAGGAACATTCCATGAGTAACTGCAGTTGTTCTAACAGAAATGAATACAATTTCTATGATCACATTCTTTTAGCAATCAAGAAAATTTATATCTTCTAACAAAATTACTGTGGTAGCTCTATCATTATCGTCTTTACTTGGTTGGTGTTCAGTTGATCTATTCCCTGCAGTGTGAATCTCTTGACTATTAGGTTATATACATCAGACTGACCTACATTGGTATACTTGCAAGTACTTGGTTGCTCTCAGTACAAGTGAATTTAAGTCAACTTGGTTTCTATATGTGATGCAATTGATCTACTTATGTTCCTAAATCATCTTTCTACTAGTTCTTGATGATGAGTTGGATCATTTTTTATGACTGGGAAGAAAGTCCGAAGGAGTTATGCATGTCTTGACATCCTATACTACCGAACCTTTTCTATAATCATTAAAGTCCTCCAAGATCCTTTTTGTTCTCTCTGTGGCTGAATCTATAAATAAGTATTATCCAAGGGAAGCAGTTTCTTTATCTGGCTGTAAACTAAGCAGTGGCTTTGCATTTCTTTATATTAGTAGTAATGGAGATCAACATAGGGGAATCAATCTTATTGAGATCCTAAACTTGTGTCATTCAGCTGCTTTATCTTAATCAGAAGCATTGAACTTAGACTTTAGTAGCTTTTTTGTTCCCAAGCAAATTCTATGGACAATTGCTCTTATTGCTTCTACACCAGTGTATCAAGTTGGAAGTTTCCTGTTTAGATCAGTCAACAATTGCTCTTAATGCTTCTACATCAGTCTATCATCTTGGAAGTTTCCTGTATTAGATCAGTCATCAATTGCTCTTAATGTTTTGGTATTTGTCTAGTAGACTAGTCATCAATTGCTGCTATCTTAGTCAACCTGCATATAGGTACTTAGTTATGTACCAAATTTCCAAATTAAGTCTCAATTGTTGGTTTACATTAAGATATAGTATGTTGAATATTGTTCCTAGCATGTCCTCCTCTAGTACTTTCATGGAAGTAATTCACTTAAATGAAGCTCAACTTTCTCCTATCTTTAAGCTCACATGGCATGTTTCTCTCAAGGACATATATATGGTAGGGCACAGCAAATCCTTGGTGATGAGTAGGTAGACAATTTCATGTGATCATTCAGGTGCCTGTGTCTATCACCAAAGCCTAACCCAAAATGACTTGACTTTAATCACTCTGATGGAGCTAGCTAGACAACCACTTTCCAAATAACATACCCTTGACCCTTGATCATCCAATGAGTGCTCTCACAATTCCCTGCAGAGAAGACATTTTCATTGATCTCACATCTCGCTTGAACAGATTGTAAAAAGAACTTAGTTTTGCAAGCTGAAATGAAAAATCAGCAAAGACAGTTTTGTGTAGATTAGTTATTGTAATACCATTTCATAAGAGTTTCTTATGTACATATTTCAAGAAAGTTATAAAATACAATTTCACAAGAGTTCCTCTTAAAATTCTGTCTTCTGAGTATTTGTTGATGCGCTATTTTTTTTTAACAGCAATGATGATCATCCTTTGGCCTATATTTATTTTACATTTGAAGCTTTGGGCTTAGTTTTCTTCATTCTTCAAGGCAACCATGCATGTACCAGTTATAAGTAATAACCACAAATTGGATTCTGGTGACTATAGTCTATAGAGTAGTATCAATGTGTGTTTTCATATTTGTGTAATCAACATGTATATATGAATTATGATCTATTTGTGCCTCCACCTGTAACCAAAGGGTTGATGATAATACCTTCAGGTTACACAGTTAAATCAAGAAGTGGTTTCTTGAATCCACATTCCTTTAGTTACATTTAGGTCCCTTGTTGGTTGGTTCAACATAATGCAATATATGTAATAACTAGTTCTTGATAATAAGGTTTATGACAGTAATTTGCTGTCAAAAGTTCAATAAAAATTTTTATTTTGTTACTATAAGCTGGAAATTGGAGTCTGCACACTTCACCAACAGTAGAAGTAAGGAATTAAAAAACAAAGAGTAAGATAACAATAAGTTGTTGTATAAACACCAGCTTTGATATAATTATTGGTTCATCTTCTACAAAAGAGATCCAAAAAAGAAGAATTTACATTGTATTGGAAAAAAAGTCACTAGTTGCCTACAAAATTTTGTGTCATTTGTTAGATAGCAAGTCTTCTTAGCTTGGCTTCTGCCTATTGAAGTCCACAAGTGACATTGAAGAAAGTCTCTTCATCACAGGGAATTGTCAAGCCACCCATTGGATGATCAAATCCAAACTCTTCTTCAGCTTTGCTAAGCAGATCACGAAATGAAGGTTGATTCAGATAGGACACTGGAACCACAAATCTCTTCTTTCGTGCCTCTCCAACATAAACTGCAAAGAATCCTTTTGGTACATCTAAAGATGCTGAATCCACTTTACTTGCAGTCAAGACAGACCGGCGGAGAATTTGCTTCCCAAGAATGGCACCAGGCAAACGGAAACCCATATTCAGTGTTTGGTGTATATTGTATCACAAGAGAATCAAGAAATGCTATTGGGATAGAATTAGGAGTTATTTAGAGATTTTGAGACTTGGAGTTGGTTGTGAACTGTGATCCTAATTTGTGCATATTTATAGATGAAATGGTTATGCTATATGATAAATCCTAATTAAAGCTGAGTGGTCAGGAGAGATATGCATGGACATAGCTCATGAAGGAATCACATGGCTTTGTCTTGCAACCAATCAGCACATGCTCTTGTTGAATCAAAGTCATACTATTGTGTAATATTGGCTAAAGAACATCATGTCCTACATATTTGGCAGATAACCCAATGTAGGACCAGGTTAAGATCAACACTGGATAGCTGGATTTTGGTCATGGTTGAAACATCATGCCCTACCAGATAACATTTGTGTATGCTAATGATTTTCACTCAAAAACATCACTAATCAAATATTTATCAAGAGCCTTTCTTATCTTATCGATCCACAATCCTTACATTATCTTGTAGGCCCCTAGTTGGTTATTCTCAGAGAAATGATTGAGCATAATGTGATGTGTAACTAGTTCTTGATGATGATTTGGAAGTCAAATGAATGTGATACAATTGATCTACTTAGGTCTCTATACCCTTAATCTGCCAAATTGATTCTTCACCACTCCCTTCAATCCTTTTCGCTATTCCTTAATAATC
>JAYMSZ010003861.1:0-10096 GCA_036897665.1 Pelargonium citronellum | reverse complement strand
TTCTATTAAATCTCTCTTTCCAAACCTAGAGATTTTCACGATCCTTAGCAAACCAACTAAATTCAATGAAAAGAAACCCGTGCTAAAATCTCTGATAAATACTACAGGGGAGACTCTTTTAGATCCTTGTACTGAAAGGCGCTCTGAAACCTAAAAATCCAAGCTTAGGTATAAAAAGAAATTTGAATACCAACTCGACGCGACGGAGTATTCCCAGCATATAAGAAGTCAATAGAAGTGTGGGAAATACCCATATTGTAAAAGAAAATCTCCAAGGACAGAGCATCTATTTACACTCTTAGATAGGGATTTTTCTAAGTGATGAACAACTAGGGAATGCGACTCAAGAGTCTAATTTTAGGGATATCCTACTCTATAAGAAGGAGAACTAAGACTTTAACGATTATAGGATACTCCAATTTCACGTCTTATAGGGTCTTTTTCTGACTTCATTGCAATACGTCTTTTTACTTATTAAAACTACGCAAGTATAATCTCGGTTTACTAGTACTTTGTACACACTAATTTTAGCTTTTAGGCCACTCACTTCGACTTCAGTCTCAACGTAACTTAGAAAGAAGCAGAGGGAATCCTATATATTTGATATAGTATACGGTTAGTTATTTTGAAACTACAAAAATTTCACATTTTATAGTACACTCTATCCTTATTACTCAGGAATAGTACTGAAAACCATTTGACAAGCTTTCTATATTAATTGTTTTCTTACCCTACTCTGTTGTGGTCCTGATTGATTACCTATTGATTCGGGAAACGAGCTCTAAAACCTTGTACCATAAGGCTTCCTGAAGATATCCAAGATAACAGATAAAACACAAAAGCTCGACCTCAGTCTTATATTAATCTATTTATTACTCAAAAGTTCTGATAAAAAAGCTACGGATACCCGAATTCGTAAAGTATTTTATAAATCAAGTCTAGAATTAAGAAGTTTCTTTTTTTATATAAGCGTGTCCTAAAAAGCTTAACCCCAGTTACTCTTGTGTAATAAAGAATAACCCTATTATTATCTTATTAAGTACGATCAATTATAATACCTGTAACTGGGTATTATTAAGGAATAAGAAAGCAGCTGCTAAGACTAAGAAGGCTATCAAGCTGCAGAGTACAAGTATATCTCTTAAGAAAGTTATGAAGAATAAAAGTACGGCTCCTTTTAAATAGAGTACAGGCTGGAGTGCTATCAAGGGTAGTTATTCGTAGGATCTCTCTCTAAATTCATCTTTCTATACATATATTAGAAAGAAGAAGTTATTCCCGAGAAAAAGACTCTTTGTTAGAACACACTTAAAGATTAAGGGATGCGAGAGGTTTTTTGTCCTAATTAAGAAAGGTAATATTCTCACTTTATGCCAGGTTATATAGTTTAGGCCTAGACTAGAGTAAATAAAAAGTTTTATACCTAATAACTTTTGATATAATAACTTGGGAAATATATCTAATTAATGTACCGCGTGTACTTACTTAACTTCTGGTTACTAGAATACCCAGTTTCGACTTGAGATCCAGGCAAGTTTTTTGTATACGTATAAGAACCTAAGAATCCAAATAAGAGAGGACTGATACTCTATTCACTAGGCCTCCCGATTAGGGGAAATAATAGTGAATATCTTAGTATTATATACTACTAGACTTTGAGAATGGGCATTCATAGTGTGGGCTCTCTAGTGGAGCTTACCTGGTTGTTAGCTATCGAGAGGCTTGAGTGTGTATTATACCTTGTGATAAAAAGAGGATTAGATTATACTCTTTACAATACCTCTAAGATAAGAAGTTCCAGAGATTTAAATACTTATACTCTATAAGAGCAACGAGAATGATTTTATACTACACTTTATTATCTGGAATACGTACCAAAGTTTTCCCCTTTAATAAAAGATTCCTTTCAAACAAAGAAGAAAAAGGGCACCCCGCCGGTATATTAGAGAATTTCTGGTCAAGTCAAATACAATTAATGTAAAGCTCTAAATAAAGTTTTCTATATTTGTTTGAGAAATTAGCAAAAGGAATTTCTCGCTCTAATTAACAAGGATATATCCGATCCAAAGACTTATTATTAGTCTACATAGTGGAGTAAAGAGAATACTTGTATAACCTATCGGTAATATTACAAACTCTAATTTAGGCATAAAAGCAGTATCTTAGCTCTAACTTATTCACCTTAGAGGTTTTAATATTTTAATACGAGTTATCCGTTAATCTTTCTAGGCTCAAGAAACGCTCCTAAAATAGAATAAATATCTTTTCAATTTCGGGACAATAGTGCAATAAAAAACTTAATTACTAGTACTCGAGTAATATAAGAGATGGAAGCCTGCTCAAGTCCTATGGTATAGTTAGGTTTTTTGGTTCTCCAATTCCTGTAGACTAAGTGAGGGTTGCCTTTTGTTTAACCCACAGTGGAATTAAAAATAGCTTGAAAATAGGCTCGTTGGTACAATCTAAGCTTTCTCAAAAACTAAATAGAAACCCCCCTTTTTGTATTAGAGTCCCTTTGTCAATCTAATATGTATTATATAGTACAACAGTCTAGTCTTATTCTAGTAAGGTTGTAGTTTCCCTTGCGCTCTAGCAAGGATGTTAAACAAGCATTCGGCAGTGTTAAGATTTGAGAAAGTAAGTCAAAGTATAGTTAAAAAGAGACTAAATGAGATTTTTCAAAGATATTAGGCCACAAAGAAGTAAGAAAAGGTTATACTGGCTTTTATATAAAAGTTATTTTCTGGAGTTTTCTTCTTAAGGAGTCTCTTGTATAATATGCCGGAGTTCTTCTTAATTGGTTATCCTGAGATTAGGATAATAGTCGATTATGTAGGATAAAAAGAAAAATGAAGCAGACTTTGCAATTTATAGGTTTGTTATATTAGTTTTGATCTATAAAATTTTAAGTTATCGAGATAATTTCTATTAGGTAAGGCGTGTAAAAAGATCAGTAATGAGGTTTCTATATTAAGTTATTTCCTTACTTAAAGTAGTACGGCTTTCGACTAAAAGGCTTTGTATTGGACTAGTTTTTGAGTACACAATCCACGGATGTCTTCTTATAACAAATTCAGATCTAGAAAAGGAGGCTTTATGCTCAATAGGCGAAACTTCCTCTTACTCCTCTAGACTGCTCCTATTAGATCCAAGATTCCTTGAAGTGAATCAAAGTCCCTCTGAGCAACTAGCTAGAAAAACTCCAAAGATATACTATAGAACAAGGATCCCAGCTGCTCTTAGGGGATTTCTGGCTTAGCCCTTACTTAGCCTAGTAAATCGGCGATATAGAAGCAGACCTTAAATAAAGGGTCCATGTATTTAAAGGGGACTACTTAAGGGATTCCTTTCATTATAAGATAAAACCTTAGTTTAGTAGGGTAAATTATACTTGTACAAAGTAGGCTTATAAGTCCTTTTTAACAAAAACCTGTAATAGTAAAAACTTGATAACGAACATCCATGGCGGTAAGAATCTACCTTTTATTTTTCTGCACAGGATTGTCAGAGATACCATGCTCTATACTGTCATTGGGTTGCTTGTTTGGTTAAAGCAGTAACACGAGAATACAGATATTACAAAACCCTTTGTACCCTTATACTTTACCCCTATTCGGTGATCCTTATTAAGTCTTTGGTTGCTTCTTTATGCAGGAAGATATATAGCTTACAAGAATCCTTGTTCTAGGAAGTGTCCATTTACAACAATAATGAAAGGTTAACCAAGTGTAACTACTTTTGAAGGATTCCTAAGAAAAGTTAAGGTTCTATTTTATAAGGGGCTCATGCAGCTTATAATAAGTCCCTTGTTTTTTCGAATATTGATATTATAGATATAATTTGGTATCGACCTTTTTGGATAAATAACTTCATTCAAAGTACCTATTAAGGAATAATTACTATTACTAAGGAAGAGTATATGCTGTGAAAGGGCAACCGAGGCGCTTTTGTTATACCAAAAAACTTAGGGTCTCTTCTTTTTATCAAAATGGAGAATTGAAAGCTATAGTAAGTTCTATGGACAGTGTCTTTAAGAAGTGTCCTTATTTAAGAATTTCTTTATAACATATAATAAGAAATCTCTATACTTTAAAAGTTTTTATTAGAGGGCCCTTACTTAAAAGAGGCTTTTCCTTTTTCTGGTCTTAAGTATGGAATTAGATCCTTAAATTGATTGCTTCTAAGATTAGAAACAGAGTCTTGTTAAATAAGATATTAATAAAATGTATCTTTTTACTACGCATAAGCTTTAACTGCAGTTGAGTCCTTATACAAAAAAGTAAGAGTCCAGGTTCTAGTTATTTAACTAACTTAGAATCTGAAAATACCTAAAATAAGTTTTTCCTGAATTCCTAGTTAAAACAAAATTCGAATATCCTTATTGAACGTCTTACTAAACTTACAGGTATTAAATTAATTCTTTGTAAAAGTCTTCCTTAATAATAGTTGTTTAATAAAAGCTTGCCTATCCACGAAAATAAAAGGCAGAATTAGGGTGCCGGTTACCAGCTTACAAATTGAATGAAAGGAAAACATAAATGTAAAATAAGTTAAAATAAGTAAAGGAAAAGTGCCTTAATTCAGTTTATTTAAAGAAAGTATAGAATATTTATAAGAAATATATAAGGAACATGCATATAGAGGGTCAATACAAATATATAAGTAAACCGATTCGGGCAAAGAATTCAGGAATGTAATTTCTTTAAAATAAGTATCATAGCTTAATAAATAAAGGTAAACTTGTTTCTTAAAGCAAGTAAAAACGGTTAGAAACCCCTAGGAGCTCTAATAAAAACAAGAGACAAAAGCTTGTCTTTAAAGTTTAGCTAAAATCTTAGATGTACTAATTAGGAGTAGTTAATTTTATAAATATAGTGGACCTTCTGATTTATTTCCTCTAGTTTTTCTTTGTATAAGATTTAAGGTCTTTGATAGCTATTGAGTTTATATAATTTATTAAGGGTATTCCTGGATAATACGTTAATGATAAAGTGTAAACCATAATACTGCCTTGTTTAAGTGTAACTTTAATACTATAATAGAATACATTTCTTGTAAGAGGGGCCTTATCGATACTAAGGGAACCCGGATTTCATAAGATAAAGTCAAATATAGTAAATTTAATTTAAAATAAGATAAGGCTGACCTTAATCAAGAAACAATTAAAAAAACTTAGATTGGTTTCCATAACATATAACAAGGGTAATTCTGACTAATAAGCTAATAAGATCCTCGCAGAAAGGGGTTGTTTATAGGAAATTACTATTCATTTTCTATTATTATTAAGAAAATCCTGGGTTTACAGCTTGTAAAATAGTCTAATGTAAGTATAAGGAAGAAGCCCTTTCCGGGATAATATAAAATTATTAAGAAGTAATATTTCTTAACTTACTAGAAAAAGTTTTAGCTTAGTTTGTAAATGAGAAAAGGGGTTTTAAATCTTACAAAAAGAAGGAAACCTATTACTATTTATAAACGTATACTAGGATATTGGATACTCAAATTTCCCTTAGACTAAAAATAGAATAACTCCTAGAAATATTATTTCTGAAATAAATTCTTTTATTAGTCAAGTAAAGCCGAAGTCTCAAATAAAGGACATTACTTTTATGAAAAAGAATACCATAAAACAGGTGATTATTATGTACAAGTACCTACCTTTGTATATATACCTTTAAAACCCAGGTTGAAATTCCGTTAAGGGCTTATTGGATTGGAATTAGGAGAGCTTCTTTTGTCATAAATCATAGAAATACTTAATACAGCTGTTAGTTTTTAGGGGGTTATAGGTTTTGTACTAAATTCCGGATTAACTCAAATTAATATAATCATAATAAAAAGCTTGCAGCTAGAGAAATTCTTAACGACTTAAGAGGGCGCCCCTATTAAGCAGAGAATATATCTAAGTTAGAGGCACAACAAAAATTTCTTGCAGGCAGGTATATATTATATTAGTAAACTGAATTTGGTAGGTATAGTATTTGATATTATAGTTTAAAGGGTTTCCTTTACTGTGCAGAACCCGTATTTCTAATTTCCCAAGTTCAAAAGCATAGAAATTCTCCTTTCATTTTTTGAGAAGATTAAAATCCCTTGATAAAGAAAAAGCTGAGTTATCATTGTTCTTTCTTACCTGGCCTGGAAAAAAGACTTTCATATGACACTTCTTATACTATATAAACAAGATTTACCGCAAAAACCGCTATTGAGACTAAACCTATTGCCCAATACTTTTTTAGAAAACCTCTAAGATATGTTCACTTTTGTTATATGTAGTAGCTATATTTACTAACTAAGGAATATACAAGAGATATTCTATCAATAAAAAGTAGCCATACATAAGTTACCTCAAGTGCTCAAGCGTTAAAGGAAGGTAAATAGATAAACTCGCGTAGGTCACAATCCTATCGAAGTTCTTTTTATTCTAGATTTTGCCGTTTAGTTATATCCCGGTAAAAGATTTGGGGTCGTTTGGTGTCATTCTTAAAGTTGCTCTTACACTTACCGGAGGAATTCAATACTAGTATTATGGCATAGCTCTTTGATCTCGAGAAACCTATAGTAAGGGAAATACTGTACCTTAATAAGCGACTCACAAAAAGACCCTTACATAACAATGAAGGAGTTCTTTCGATAAAAAAAAATAGAATAATATCTTAGTAAACCTGATTTTGAAGCTTCGGCTTTGACTTTTAGCTTTTGTCACAAGTTTCAAGTTAGGTTATACAATAATAATTAGGAGAAGCCCCTCTATAACAATAGCATAACTAACGCCTTTTTGTTTTTGGTAATTCTAATTATATTTTAGAGCAAAAACTAAGCTGACCTTTTACGCCTTTTGTAGAAAGGTTAATTACCTATCTGGACTTAATTATAGGTTAAATCCCAGTTTTAGTACGACTTGTATCTTCAAGAGGGTGTCCTTTGGTTCTTGTATTCATATCATACGTAATGTACCTTTACTTAAATTGCGAAATGAAAACCTGTACTGTCAGAAACTCTGTCTTATTCTGACAAAGCCGAGTCTGTAAAATATCAAGAGTAAAGTACCCTGGTTGAGGAAGATTCCTTAACTCAAAACTTAATTAGAACCCCCTTTTTTCTTGGCCAGTCTCCATCCAAGGAACCACTTCTCCTGCGAAACCTTAAGGGAGATTTTGTAAAACTTATATCTATTATTTTCTTAAAATTTTGCGATCTGATTTTAGTCTGGTAACAATCTCTACAATGTAATTATTGTATAGAAAAGAAACCTAAGTAAACTTGTATTGGAACGCCTTAATCCTGGTTATTACCCTTCGCCTTGCGGATATTCTCTTTTTCATACGCTTCAAATCTTTTAGATAACTATTCTACTGTCTTTTTTTCTATGTTGTAGGAACAAGCCGTAATTTTGTTAGTCATTTCACGAGTCCAAAAACACGTAGTCGGCGGTTCAAGTCCCAAGGGCTCTTTAGAGGGGGCCCTTTTCCAAGCGAAATAAGGATATCTGGTTTCAAATTTAATACTCATTTAGTAGAAAGAGTGTGCTATCCTAACTCTTAACTCTCTGGAAGTTAAAGGGAAGTACATTAATTGGATATCTACTATATCCCGGGTCGACCTTTATAAAATTTGTGTTAAGAGACTTAAACTAAGTAAAGTCGTGGTTTCGTACCCAGTCCTCGTGGGGAAACTCTTTAGTTTCTAACATCGCGGACCCTGCCGAGTGGGTTTTTGACAAAGGCTGGAGAGTCTGGGGTATAGGCGAGCCAGTGGAATTTCATAAAAAAGTAATATATATACATCAGGAAAATTTAGGTCTACCCTTGAAGTTAAGGTCGGGCACTCTCCTCCTTTATTTCGACCGTAATAGTTATAAGAGATAGTCATTTAAAAAAGCGAACAAGTTTTGAATATTGGGACAATAGACGAGGAAAATCTAATAGCTATTACTTAATCTGGTATAGGAAAGGAATCCTAGATTCTTTATCAAACATAGGTAGTAAGCTCATTATTAACTCCACACACACAAGTCCTTATACCCGGTATTAAATTCTTAGGCTTCTTAGGATAGGGCTCCCCTGTTCGTTTAATTAAAATAAAATGGTCGGGCCTCTTAAAATAGTTGAAATAAAAGGAATCTAAAGTCTAAAGTAGGCCGGGCTTTTACGAAATTTAGTTTCAGTCTATAACATTAAGAGCTTAAACTTGAACCTTTTTTGTAGGCTAACGTCTCCTAGTAGGTATGCTCGGGAAGTGTTTGTAAAGGGTAGCTATTACATTGAATTCTTTATGTATAAGGTTTCTATAAATAGGAGTGGCCAGGTTTCAAAAGTATTTTATACAAACAGTATGGGCCCTCAGTAAACTTTAAAGAGGTTAAGGCATATAAGGGCTTCTTGGGATATTATCTTTATTTCAATATAAAAGTAGCTTTTTGCATTCGTCATATAAGTTTTCACAGTGCCCGTTGTTTACTTATTTTTCGCTTTGACTCAGCTTATGCTTTAGTTATAATTAGGGGTTCTTTACTTATGCCCGCCTTCTTGATCCCGAGCTCCTTAAAAAGCCTAGAAATAAATAGGAAAGGTAATAATAATACAAACAATCTAAGGTTACCTGCCCCTCTAAACGAAGATATGATGAAGTATAAAAGTACAGGCGATTGCGAGCTCCTAAATAAGAGTCCCTGAGTCTTAGGAATAAAGAATAGAATACGTAAAGGGATTTTAAAAGGCTTGAGCAAATGAGTCTTATGACAAGGAAACTTGAGTAATCAGTACAATTTTCTTTTTAATTTAATCGGGTACGGATGCTCTAGATATTTTTAGAGCCGGGATATAATATAAACCAAAACTCTAGGCCTAGAAAACTTAGAAGTAGGAAACTCCTGCGGCTACCAAAGGAGTTTAGCAAACTTACTTTTACCGAAATTCCTATGTTGTAGAGACTCCAATCAAAATGAAAGATCGTGCAAAGGATTATTCCGCGGCTCAGTTGCCCCTTAACTATAAGGGAAAAAAGTCTTTTTTTGATGCATTCATGAGCAGAATCTTGTTCAGTTACAACCCCTTAATTTAACTAAAACTAGTTTTGATTTATGAAAAAAGGGGGTTCCCGCCTTAATTATAAACTCAGTTAGTTGGTGATATACATTAGGTTTGTAGTTTAGAGAAGATCTAGACTTGTCTATCATGATATGTTATTCTAAATGACTAGCTGGTAAAGAGTAGGGTGCAAAATATAGGGCTTGTCAGATATTAAAATTTACAAAAAAAAGCTAATCTCAATCTATGGGTCCCCGTTACTTTAACTTATTCTACCAAAGCTTTCTCAGTAAAACTACTAAGTAAATGCTGAAAGAAAATGAATGTTATAGATACTCTTTTAAGGTAAAGACATACGCTCATACTTTTGTGGTGGAACAACGACAGAACTTTTAGAATAATGCTACCCGATCTAGTTTTTTTTTAACAGAACTTAGTTCATTACAAGAAAGGATCTTTCTTAGTATATATACCGAAGCATGGAAGTACTAGTTAAGGAGGAGGTCTTTTTGGTAAGGATATTTAAAGTAAAATACACTTCTAAATGAGTAGAAGCGGATAATTCACAAATATTAGTTTCTGTTACAAGCCCTTACTAAATACTGAGAATTCCAGACTTAAAATCTAACGAGGCATTAGATTCCTTCTCTGGGGCATCTATATTATGTAAACAAGCTTTTATTTCCCTAAACTTTGGAATTAAGATGCTGGTGGCTTATACAAAGCGCTTAATCTTGGTACAAAAGGTTTCATCACATTTGTTATTTATTTGTCGGATCTCTTGATAAGGAAAAATGAGTGCAAATGGGGCAAGGGATTCCTATAGTAACTAAAACTACCAGGATATTGTCTAATAATAGGCGTAAGTTTTTGTGTTTCATAAACGATCAAAGAGTATGTAATCTTAATTTAATATAGTGAAATTTGATTTTTTATTAGGGCCTTGCTAACCCTTTTGTACTAGATGTTCAATTAGCTCTATTCTTCTATAGGAGAGCTTTCCCTGATTAGGAGATGTTCTATCTTCCAATTTTGTTTCCTATTCCTGTGTCTTAATGTTGCTGAGT
>JAYMSZ010003860.1:0-10097 GCA_036897665.1 Pelargonium citronellum | reverse complement strand
GAGGATTGTAGGGGTGTTTCCTTCCCCCGTTCGATTGCTATCAGTTAGTTGTTCTTTTATTTCCTTTTGTAACCAAAAAAAAAAAAAATAGGGAGATTAGAGGACCCACATTGCATATAAGGTGATAAGTTGGTTGATGGGAGGTTGTACATGAAGACAAACCATCAAAACCATTTTTATTTGCCATTAATTTTAAGAAAATTTAAACAATTATTGGCTAGTCATTTACTTATATTTTTTCATATATTACTGGTATTTAGATAGGAGTAATAAATAATCCCTTTGTTATTCCAAGGGTTTGGACATATGATTATTACATACATGTACATATATTATTTGTGTTTGTTTTAATTGAAAATATTTGTGTTAGTTATTTGGTTCGTTATTTAGTTGGTGTATCTTTTATAATATTGTAACTTGTTATTAATGATTAATATTCAGTTGTGTACACAGAGAAATTTGAAAGTATACCCGCAAATCCTAATTTTAGATTTGGATGCTAATGACACAAATACATGTATGTGAGCACTAGAAAATGAAGTCTAACAATTGACTAATTGAACCAAGTATGTAAAACTTGTTGGGTAAGCATGATTTTGAATAGAGGTGGCACTTTCAAAGGGGCTTAGATTTATTCAGGTTTTAGGAGACGGAATGGATTATGTTTTAGTATTTAGTGATAAATTGTACATATTTGTGCAGAATTGTACAATCCAATCTATCTTAATTCAAATTTTTATAATGTAAGTCTAACATGACTTGACTCAAAAAGTGGTAAGATTAAATTTCGAGTGTCCGCACGTTTTGGTCCAAATTACGTACACTACCCAAAATATGATAAAGTAGCCAGTGGTAACATGACAAAAGATGCATTGGTTATGCACTTAGAGACTTAGTTGGATGCCAAGTGAGGACCAAGTAATGTAATCAAGGAAAGCACTTGAGTCACAATGATTGGGAGGGAATGTTTCTAGTCACTTGCATGCATATTCACTCTTTTAGGTCATTTCCACAAGTATCTCTAATCATAGTTAGATTCAGAGAGAAACGTACAGCTACTGGAAATCAACTAAATAAAGCGAAAAGGGACGGGACCACAAAGCTAGCTTTTGAGTCGTGAGCTGAGCCAAAGGTCACAAAAGGCTTAGCTTGTAGTAGCAGAAATGGATGAGGATGCAACGGAGGTGGTGGTGCCAGGTTCTGGTTAGGCTATGGATCAAAAAACAAGAAACAACTGCCCTGCAACATATGCCAATTTATCACAAGACCTTATCACAGAGTCCATGGCTTTTAGTACTGGCAGGGGATGGGATTGGCCCTACACACTTTTTGAGGCATCAATTCAATTTGTTGCTGTTAATTAAATATCATAAATATGTGATTTAATGAGTTGAGCTTAATTAGTTGATGGTTAACTACAGGGTACATCCACATTATTCACATTAATGCTGTCTGTAGTGAAGACATTGATGTTTTTGTCTTAAAAGAAAATAAGAATTCGTGTCATTTGGAGATAGGCATCGAAACCATTCTTGGTTGTCTAATTATGATGGGTCCAAAACTAAATACTGTCCGTACTGCTTAATTCTATGAAATTATTGGTACATTAATTAAATACTTAATTGGCAAAACTCAAATTGATGTATAATATAAGTTTTATACGTAAAACGTATGAACTTGTTTTACTTGACGTAAAATTTAGTGGACCTTAATTTATATAATCCAAATTTGCAAAAATGTGGTCGAATATTGTCAATTAGGATAAATATAAATGAGAAACTCAATGAACAATCATGTTTAGTAAAATATGTGATTTTAAAGAGAAACTTCTAAAAAAAAAGGGGGAGTAACTCCTGCAAAAATATCTAGAAGAGCTTGTTTCTACAGGAGGTTTTGAACTCCTGCAGCTCAGAAAGAAAATTTTGATAAATCTAATTTTAATTTCTATTTACCTCACTTGTTGAAACATGGTAGATTTGTACGCTAAGAAACACTATAGTCAACTTGATTATCACTCGTGTATTGTTGATTAATTAGCTCCCAAAATCCGTCTCCTTTAGATTTCAGGTAGAGTTACCAAACAAGTACCATAAGACCTAACCTTGCCTAAGTGATTATAGGCTAGGTAGGAGATGTGGATAATATTGTAAGAGCTTGATGAAGAGATCGAGGAGTTCATGTGGATAAGGAGGAGATCAAGTGGATATATCATGGAGACTCAAACACAAACGCTAAAATTTATGTTACCATCATTCAAGATATTCATATGAATTTGGCTCATTATTATTGGATTGAATATCATATATATAAGAGTTTTAGAAGAAACAACTAGTCCATTGATCTTCATCACAAATTATTCAATGAAAAATTGACCTATATATAGATAGAACATGCATGGAATTGGACCTATTTAACTACAACTGCAACTATTCTAGAATCACACAACTATATATAGTACTGTATCGCAAATAAACTAATACTAGCTAATTTGGACTCAAAATATGGAAGTCCTAATCAATCCTCTGTTACTCAGTGAAGCAACATAAACACTTGGTGATTAAATTGGTGCAAATTGATTATCATGAGTTTCAGGGATATGTATTTGTTCTGCATCTATCACAATGCTTAGATGCATACGCAAGAAAATAAATAATTGAACTGAAAGATAGAAAAACCTACAAGTTGTTAGGCTAATTAATAAAGATAAGAATCATAATACTAGTTCTTAGCCATCCAATTATTAGACAAGATCTCAGCTAAATACTTATTTTCAATATCTTCATATGCTGATTTGCATATAGTATTATTTTTGTTTCCTTATCGGGTTAGTGAGCCCTACTTAACCCTAGGTTTTTAAAATTTTTCAACTTGTATAATCTGTTACTCCGTATTACGATTTTCACATCATTAAAGATTCAATTTCAAAAATCATATGTTAAATGAATTAATTTAATTTGAACTTATGGCGTTAAAATTTGTCAACACGATAGATAAATGTAGCGTTAGTGAAAATTTGAAGTACTATTTAGTGATTAATACGCAAATAAATTTGTCTTTCATGACAAAATTTCAATGCGTATTTATAATTTGTAGTTAATTCGTATGACATGAGCTTGAAGTTTAACATATTTGAATATTTAGTTGATGTCCCACCAAAATTGTAATCGGATTCTGGAAGATACATGGCACTGAAATAGTACGGCTAGGTTAGGAAGCTTTTTCAAAGGCTCAATAAATAATATGGTAGAATATAGCTTTCCATTGAATAAAATCACATACCTATTTTTCCTCTAAGTTTGTAGCATGAGATAAGCCTCTTTTATGGACCAACACAAACAATTGGTCATATATATTACACAGATTGATGAGTTAGACAAAATGGCACATATAAATCTCCGTCTCGGCACTGTTGTGTTGTCTGCCCTACCGGACCGGACCTGAGGATGAAGATAGGGCATTTTCTTTGCCGACAATAAGTCATATTCCTATTTATTAAGCTTTCAAGTCTTGCCATGCAAAAAACAAAAAACAAAAAAAGCCGGTCCTAACGTAAATTTGGGTAGGTTTTTGTCCCCTGAACATATTTAATTGACAAAATCAAATATTCGTTAGTTAGTTTCCACATCTAATTCCAACTGCAACCTGAAAATGTTGAATTTTCTGAAGGAAACTAGTAAGTACTGTACTGTGGCATATATATGGTGCAAAAGTAGTATATGTGGTCCCTTCTTTTTATCCGATAATATTAATAAGAACCCGCACGGTTCAAGTTACAAAATTTGTTACCGATAGAGCTCCTTCATTCCGGAGAATACAACAAACCCGAAAAGTGTGAATTCGAAACAAAATAAAAATAGGTTCGTTTTGTATGTTTCTGTGCCTTGTGTATGGGGTTGTTAGTTTGTTTCTCATTCTCGAAGACTTTTAGGACTTTGTACGGTCTGTTGTATTCACTATATGGTTGCTTTGTTTGGGTTGTGAAGTTGAATAATTAGCCTCTCTTTTCCTAATAAAAAACTGTTTAATGTATTGATATTTTAATAGATGTCCTAATGTCATCAAGATATGGATAGACAAAAGCAAGATATGGGAATGGGACACGCCTAGCGATGATCGTGCTAGTATGTGTATTTGTATCACTATGTCTACGACATGACCTTTTAAATTTTCCAAAATAATGAGTGATCAGAGGAGAAACACACCCATCTCTATCTTTTTATATGTTCATATATTATCCTATTTAATTATTATTATTATAACACACACGTACAAATTGTCGTATATTAAGGTGTTTGATCTTGATATGATAATATGTAATTAGGTCCGTAAATTAAGCTCCATGAAATAGCCACGAAGCTGACTTGAACTTCTTACGTAAAAAATTTGGCACATTGTATTGGATTGATGGAAATTAAAAAGAGACAATCAAATATTTATAGTTTTATTGTCTGAAACCATGGGAACAAAATTCAGAAGAAGACTGAGAAGGAACACAAAATGAGACCTCCGTTTGGTGTGAATATGAGAGATGGCATCTTTTAAATAAAGTTAAGCAAGAAGATTACAATTCTGGTGAGGACCCATCATTCATATCATTAACTTTTATTTTCCTTATAATTCCAAATGTCGCATTCTTACTACTTTTGTTAGTGTTATTTTTATGGGCAAACCCAAGATAACCACTTGTTTACATTTTATAGCAAAGATTTTAGTCCAACGATTCATGCTTAATTTTAGCCAACTATACCATTTCTTTCACGCTATCTAATCAAGATTTGATGGCTGATGAATAATTCTAGCATGAACGACACTATATGAATTTGTGAACATAACCAGCTGATCATTACATGTCAACTGCCTCCATATATTAAAGGTAACAAATTGCAGCAAGAGCTTTCGGGTTCGATCTCTACCAAACACATTTATGACGAGGAACGAATGTTTAATTGTGACTAAGCCCCGAAAAGGTATAATTGATCTCAAACTATACAACAGACGAAGATGTATTGTGGTTTATAATAAAAAAAGACAATATGAAAAATCAAGATATATTGTTTTTAAAAAAAAAAAACAATGAAGTATGCACAACAGACCCACAATCAACATAAAATCAACACTTTTAAGTTATACTTTTTTTAATAAGCGACGGAACAACATGTCTATAAAAGCTCGTGTTTCTCACCTCCTAGTGGGGGCACCGCCCTGTTAGTTGTTAGCTCTCCCCTTAAACCCATAAATCTCATCTCATACCGTCGGCAAGGAGGCTCGAACTTGATACCTCAAAGGGGATCCAAAACGCATCAACCGTTTTGGGCCAACATAACATGGTACTTTTAAGTTATACTTCATTCAGAGCTATTTATTCATTTGAGATGAGAAGGACGATCAATACGACAAAACTCATCTCGTTAAGTTTTATGTAAGTGCATTATATGAAACTCGAACTCAACAAAGTATGTTACATGAATAAATCTTTGTGAAAAAAAGTTATGTGTACGGTCATTTAATACTAGTATATAAATATGAAGAAGAATGAAAGACAGATTTTCGACAGTCTCTAGAGCAAATATTAATTTAGTTCTTTGGTCCAAATAGTTGAGTTTTGCATTGCTATTATTAAATGGTGACTTGGCTTCACAAAGTCAAAAAACTGGAATGGAATTTGGTTGTCCTACCGACACTAATGGGTTGTGGCAGTTATGTAGGTCTTTTTCTCACTTCTAATTTTATTTAATTTATAGACTACTATTTATAGAGAAATCTCCTACTAAATTTAGTAGGTTTATATTAGATTTATGAGTAGCTAGTTCATGTGGCTATTAAGAACATCTTATGAATGCAATTATTTATAAAATTCTTTTTATGGTTGATTAAAACAATAATAAAGTGGAAGGGTTAGGGAGGGTTGTTACTTTTTCAGTCAACTACTGTAAGTATATATTATGGAAATGGTTAACAAATGACCACTGAGTAAACTAATTTGACTTCTGGATTTCAAAGTAAATGCCTTTTAGTTTTAATTCCATTTTTGAATAAGTGTGAAAAGTATTTAAATGATATTCTTCATTTACATTATCAGGGCACTTGATTTGAAATTATGATTATTGACCTTAAGCTACACTTGCAAAAAAAATTTGATTAATACAAATTTCGGGGAAATGAAAATATAGAGGTAGCTAGTTTAATGTGTGAAGAAGGGACAAGATGCTATGATTATACGAGTATATGACCCCAAGAAAATGATAATTCATTATGTAATGATTCAACAAACTATATCATTTAATTTGGATGCATTTAATTAAAAAACTCTATTATTGGGGCTGCCCATGATGTTGTAATTGGAGAGTTTTTGAACTAATAAGAAATACTAATATATCTCCTTAAAAAAAATCTCTATTATTTAAATAAGACACATATAATATGCTATTATATACGTCACATATCCTATCTCTATCTATTAATTTTTTTGGAGATATTTCTAATTTTATTTCCTTGTTGTCTTAGCCTTGACCATTACTAATTAACTCTCCAAATTGCTATTATAATAGCTGAGATAATTAGTCCATCCTATATCTTAATTGTGAGTATATATCAAATTATTAATTACTAAAACTGAATATCATATTTATTAATATGAGATTGAAAAGTTTAAACCAAATTATTTTTAACTTAAGCTAAGTCATTTGACACCTCATTCAAAATCTTAGATTTGGGAGGATCACTTTTCTCCCACCAATTCATTTAGGTGAGCATGTATGAAATTTTATGAAGTCTTATCATCTTATTGGCATAGCTTAAGTTAAGCTAAAGATTAGATGACTTAAATTCCTTATTCTCTATTAACATACTCTTCATTCTTAATATATCTCTCTTTCCTTTTTGACAAAAGTAATTGAAATGCTAGCAATACAGTTGTCAAGAATTGAAGTCTTAAAAAAAGAGTATCTCAAATTCCATTTACTCGTAGAATTTCATATATTCAAAAGGCGACATTTGCAAGATGACTGAAGACGAAACCAAAGAGAATGAATATAGGAGTAGTTAAGTTTGCAGAAGCTATAAAAGAACTCCAACTTTAATATGTTGGAGTGATCAATTTAGAACAAAAATGGACTTTCCTTTATTTCTGACTGGGCTATCCACTAATATTACGGGCTTATCAAAGCTTTAATACATTGAAGTGATTATCTAATATGGGCTTGGGCTTTGGAGTGTGTAGTAAAGTGGTCCGGTCCAGAATCGGCGAACCCGTCCGTTCGAGCCCATTTTCTTCCACGTGACTATAGAGTTTTGAAACCGTCCGTCGAGCACATTGTCTTCCACGTGACCGGATAGAAAGTTTACTTGATTTGAATTCTCTTTTTACATCTCTGCACAGTAAAATAAACAAAATTTATTGTTACATCAACATACATAATGAACTAATATTAAGTCAAAATTTGTACGAATTTATCAAATGAATTGGTCAACCAATTCAATATATAGGTCGACGAATTCATATATTTGGTTAATCTAGTGCCTTATAAAATATTTAATTATATTTCAAAATTAATATAAATTTATGAAGACCAACACAACTTGTAACACTTTTGTGCTATTTAAACAACATTGCATGTATATGCAAAACAAACTAGTTATAAACCTTGAGAAATTAACAACACTACAAATAATGCGATGATAGCTTGTACTTGTATTTTTATGTAAAGTTTCACTCCTGCATACTTGTTTGATTTTCTATTTGAGACATTGTAATACAAATTGTCTTAGAATTCAAAATAGTAAATAAATTAGAAACCCTAAATCCTAAATCTTAAACCCTAAACGGATAATTTCCTCTTTTGTTAATAAATGAATGTCATCTACTTTTCAATTGCTGAGACATATAAATTTAAGATATGTGATGATATAATAACGTAGTATTGTGGTCGTTATCAATGGGCAAAACAGAGTGTATTTGGTCCAAAATATATTTCTCTTTTTGGTTGGGTTGCAGCAAGTATTTTGCTTAAATATTCTCTAAAATTGATCATATCCTCTTCTAGACGATGAATGAGGTTCATGCTTGTTTTCTACAAAAACACGTTTTCTCTGTCAATGGATTCTATATCCAACATGACAATGCATATAAAAAAGAGACTCATAGTTAAAGAACAACCTGTCCAATCTTTTTTGCTTTCGAGCAACTATATAACCTACTTTGACAAGAAAAGAAAAAAGTTGCGACTTTGATTTCTCTTCTCTTAAATAATTGGTGTTAAGCTTACCATAAAATAAAAGATCATGTAAAATGGTCGCATATCCCATCTCATGATGCTTGAGTAATGTTCCAAATGATTGCACAGCTAATGAGGCATTACTTAATGTCATTAACATATAAATATTATAGTACTGTGTATATATATTTTGAGGGGTCCATGATAGTCTTTTTGGATGAGCATGGCTTTGCTTATTGTGATTACCATATACTACTATATTGTTTGTTTTCAAGTTACACAAACAGTACCAGACTTGTTTCTTATTGTAAGTTGATGGTGTGCACGCAAAGCTAAGCTATATTAATTCTTAAAGTTTTAGTATATGTATGTAGCTTGTGCTTTGTTTGAGTAAGTTACTGCTTGCAATGCCTAATCACACCTGCCCTTCCCGCAACCTGCCCTTCTAGTCACCTTCTTCTCATGTGAACGCTCTACGCACTCAATAAATTGCATACAATACGGAAATTG
Source organism: Pelargonium citronellum (assembly GCA_036897665.1). NCBI lineage: Eukaryota > Viridiplantae > Streptophyta > Magnoliopsida > Geraniales > Geraniaceae > Pelargonium > Pelargonium citronellum. Next base: position 1,374 of record JAYMSZ010003860.1, on the reverse strand, counting down.
GGAATATTTTTGTGTCAACTCAAGAATCTTCTATGTAAATATGACTCACATGCATGATGCATCGTGTTGATGTGTGTTATATTACTTTAGAGGGAAAATGAAGTAGAATTAACAATGGTATATGTTCATTATTTTCAATTGCGCGCTACGAACGTAAATAGGGGTAGGCTGTAGTAGGCAATGACTCACCTTACCTTAATAAATAATATTTTATTTGTCTAAAAATAAAATATTACCTTGTTATGAATGAGCTGTCAATAGAATATTCGTTATAACAAGTTAGTTAGTACCAAGAAATGTTAGGCCAAGTGATTAATACCACTTTGGATTCCCTCTGAGATCTCAAGTTCGAGCTTCCTTATCAACGATATGGGGTGAGATTTGTGGGGTGGGGTTTAGGGTGACGCTTTCGAAGGGAGTGAGAAACATTGTTACTTCGAGTATTATGTCTCCATTGCTGATAAAAAAAAAGTTAGTTAGTATTCATTAACGCATGATCATAAGAATGCAAGAATAAATAAACAGGGGTAGGCCATAGTAGACAATTACCTTGTTATGCATGAATTGTCAATAGAATCGTTATAGCAAGTTAGTTAGTATTCATTAACGCATGATCTTGAGAATGCAAGAGTAAATATACTACAATAGCTATCTTCTTCTTAATTATTCTATAAATACAAATAAACAACACTTATTTTGGGATGGATAAAATAAATTTTTAACGGTCAAACTAATGTTGATGTTATGGTCAATAGTCATGAATTGTCATCACACACATCTAAAGTTTAAATTCAAATAACTCTTAATTATAACAATAAAAAGGATTTACTTTTTTTAGTAAGGAGTAAAACTATATAATAATAAAAAGTGTCCCTCCACATTCTATGACGATTGCGCCACTAGCTATGAATATTACAAGAGATTAATTTTAAATTTCTTGGTAGTAATACTTTAATAGCTGGAGGAAACTATTAGCTAGCGTTTATTTAACAATTTTTATTTGAAATCTTAGGAAAGTAGGACATGTTGGGTATTTTTAAATTGTGATTATTGCGTTCGCTTCATGATTTTATGAGGGCATATTTGGAATTAAAAATATATTCTTTTTCCTTAAATGAGTTAAATAATTCTAAATTTAAAGGAATTGAAACAACCATGTTATTTCAATTCTTTAGAACTTGGATTTATTTAACTATTAGAAAAGTGAGTTTAACTATTTTAATTAAGTTAAAAACTATATTAAACGAATGTCACCTTAAAAATAACGATTTACCTTAAAAATAACGATTTACACATAGTATGATAAAAAAGAAATTTATGTATATTAAATTATCAATTAATTAGTATGAGAATTCGAGTTGTAAAGCTCCCATT
>JAYMSZ010003859.1:0-10098 GCA_036897665.1 Pelargonium citronellum | reverse complement strand
AAATGACTTTCTTACCCTTAGATAAAGACATCAAATTCATCATTGTTAGTCCACTACTAATATATTTACTCAACTTTATTGTTAAAAAAATTTCATCTTCTATATTAAAGTCATGTTAGATACTTTTTAAAATATATAGCTAATAATGAGTATATTAAATAAGAAACAAATTCAATACCTTTTTTGCTACTCTAAATTATGTGTTATTACTCTAATATTTTTAATAAGGACCCTTTTTAGTAAATTAAACTCAGTTTAACTTGGTTGGTATAGGCTAATACCGAAAAAAATACTGCAGTACATTTATTTATTAAATAAAGAAAGATCCTGCTTTCACAGTGCTCATGAACAATATTAACTCTTGGGTAAGGCCAGGTTTGTAACGTGGCTAATATTTGTATTCGCTAAAAATAAAAATTTTAAGTTAGCCGCTCTACCACGGAGCTAAAGCTTTTCATTATGACAAAGGGCAGTATGGGAAAGTCATGTGTAAATGTTTGCTAAAAGTGGAAAGTGACATTTAATTTGAAACAAAAATTGGACTTTAGAATGACATTTAATTTGAAATGGATGAAGTATATATATATATATATCCCTATTAATAACCTCTACAATCACTTTATAAATATATTGAAATTAATTTACATCTACTCTCTAAACTTTATTGGAAAACTATAGTGTATATTATCTAATTTTGTTTTCAACTATTGGAATTTTAATATATATGTATATGTATATATAGACAGTAAATAATATGTTACCACACTAAAATTTCATGAATTTACCTTAAAAAAATTCATGAATATAGTATGCATGCAAATTTATAATGCTCATATGATAAAATATAATGTTAGTTAAAAAGATCAACAGAGATTTAGAAAAATAATGAGAAGAAAAGTGGTTACTAAAGAACCCACATAATTTGTCCATATTTCCCATTTATTTGGCTTAGAGAATAAGCTAATACTATTGAATAATTGAAGTAGCTTAACAGCATCTCTCAATTTTAAATTTGGTCTAAGTTTGGATTATAGCACATTTATTATGTTTTTTTCCTTTAAATATTGTAAGGGCTTCTATTTTTCTTTTGGTTGATGCATTGACCTTTTTTATGCAACTCATTTTATTCATTTTTTATATAAAAGTTTGGGAAAAGATTGTAATATATAAATCACTCAACAGTGTTCACATTGATAAGGAATTTGGGACTATGGCTCACACAATAATTTATTTAAATTCAACTTATTGGAGAAATGAGTAACACATTAATTGGAAATGTCCTTTTTTTTTTAACTTTAATTTAATTTTTAAAATAGTTCACACCTCTACTTTGATATAAATATTTATGATGAAGAAAAATACATGTTTATATCAATTGTTTTAAAATTGTATTTAGAGGTTGATATGATTTTGTTGAGTGTTTTGTTAATTTGAATGATCCAATTGATGAATGTCAAATCAATAATTCTAAAAAAAAAATTAAGGACAACTGTGAGCATAATTTTGTAGCAGATGTGCACGAACTCGATCGATTATTAAACGAGTTGATTTATTAAACCAAAATTTGATTATATCGAAACTAAATGTGCACCAAAATCCACAACGTGAACAAACCAGGTCATCTTTTTGGTTGGATTTGGATTAGACATTTTGCCATCCGAACTCGAAAAAAAGCTTACTAAAATCATACCCAAAACTTGAATTTCAATCTACAGTTACAACTGGTTAGTCTAACTTGGATTGAACCCACGAGTTGCATCAAATAGACCCAGTCATTTTTCAAGTTAGATATGATAGACAAACTCGCATAAACGCACATATACAAATCGTAAAATCTGACACTAATTATACTGAACTCGAACATACTTATAATCTGTTGTGCTCGTGTCGTGTTAGTCTGAGCTATAATGAAAAAGTTTGTTTGCACACACATACAGAACCAATGAAGGTAAGTATTTGACATTTGCTCCAAGTAGGTTGCGTGCAGGCAAATTATTTATGAAGAAATTGGTTAGCAACTAAACCATCCAAACCACCATTTATCATCTTTTTCCCAAAAATGGTATACAACCACTCGTTGCTCGACACGTGTCATAAATACCAAATGTGCCACTTGGCTCATGCCTAACTCAACCTCCTCTTTACCATACACATTTAGTCTCAATTTATTGTAAAAATAATAATATTAAATAAATGACATTCTAAATATCCAAATGCACCTAACTCCTTTTGTTTTCTATATTATGTGCCATTAACACTTCTCATAATTTGCACCCACCACCCCACCAACAATTTATCTAACAGTAAATTTGGGAGTTTAGTTTTCGGTTTTTACATGTCATGTAAAATATACTAGATTTGACCGACCTTAAAAATTAATTTGGACTATTTTTATGCATTTTGAATCCGCAAGAATTGGAATAAGGTTTCAAATTCTCAGGTTTCGATCCGATTAGAATTTATCAACACTAAGTAGAGGTTGTGCTTCAGGGTTTGGGTAGAATTTAACTCAAATTGTTTTGAGATTCCGGTTTTCAAAAGTCTTAAACCCGTTCTGAAAGATATAAATATATAATGTATGTTTGATTGTAGGTAAGGTTTTGCAGGTAAAATTTGCAAGGTTCAGCCAAACTTCACCGCACCTACAAATTAGATGGATCCATTTTATACAGTTTCATCTGAATGAAGAAAAGAAAAATGTGGTTCAATTTTGGACGCTCGCAAAATCTAGCCTAATTTGTCAACTCTAGTTTGACTAAACCCCAATTCACAAGGGGCAAAATCGTCATTTAACTTACCACATTTTTTAAATTTGAAAAAGTCGTCTAACTTAAGTCGGGTTATGATAAGCAATGTACGAATCTATTTTTCCACAATCAAAATTTTCCAAAGGTAAAGCAAACTCGAACATACGAAAAAGCGAATTGGATCCATTTCATGCAGTCTCGTCCGTAAAAACGCGGGTCGGATCTCGAACCTAATGGTTAGCCTTGGTGAGCTAACCACAACACACAATGGGCAAAATCGTCATTTCATCAACCACACTTAGTTTCTTTATTCGGAAAAGCCGTCTAGTTTTTATGCGTTGTTGGTGGAGACTGCCTAACAGAAAATCCATTCACTCATAACTCGTGGCAGCGAAGCGAGGGGTGGTTTCGTCATTTCGTAGTTTAATTTCAAAAATAAAATCTGTGGGCCCGCGTTTGTTTGGTTACGGGATAAATGAGACCCGGAAACGGAACAGCCGGTTCGCACCGTGGAAAACGAAAAAAATGCGGCTCACGCGCTTCGCCAGGTCTGTGACGCGCACACGCCACCGGTGCCACACGAAACACACACTTTGGTTTTAGTTTACAGGTACCGAGGTTTACACGTCATCAAAATTAGCGTTTGTTTATTTAAATTTTAAGTAATTTTTATTAATTTAATTAATCTGGATTGGTTTATTAGTAAACAAATGCAAGCTGGTCCAAAGCTGGCTGAGGTTTTGGTGATTTCTTTATTTGAAAATTTTAGAATTTCCTTAGATTTGTTTAATGTTAAAATAAACATATTTACTTGTCCTAATTGAAATCAATTGTGTCTATGGTCTCTTATTATGGATAATTGATTCTAATATATATCGTATTGATTTTATTTAAAATTGTTATCTGGTTGTTGAATTGTTCTTATCGTATTTTTTAATATATCCAGTTGGTCCACGTACTTATATGCATTGACACGCTGCAATTTAGTCGACATACTTAAAACAGGTCTACCGCCAAATCATCTAGATTTTAGTTATGATCCTAGTTGTTCCAAGCCAATTGGAGGTCATGTAGATGACGTTTTGAGATTTTCATTGTTTTCATATACAATTTGAGTCGTTTTGTATTTTCGTTTAATTTTGTTATTATTTTCTATAAGAACACGAGTTTGAGTAGTACATACAGTGCAGTTTGTGTAACTTATTTTTTTTATTTTAATTATTGAGTAATAAAAAATATTATTTCTTTATACATTATTATATTATTTGATTATTTCACTTCTGCATAATTGCACAACGTAACACATTATAATCAAGTGCAACTATTGTACAATTTTAAGTGATCCTCAAATGTTACACATGTTTTTGTAAGCAAATTATTGGATACTTGGATAAGTAAGTACAAGTAATTATTAATTTTTAATAACAAAGTGAAATGAAATCCCCTAGACATCAAGAAGTTATTGTGATGTGCCAAACTTTATAATAAATGTTATGCATTCATGGCAACAATCACAACTACAACTAATGAATACCTAACTTAATCTAATAAATTATGATAGTAGTAACTAATTTCTCAACCATATATACATGTGTGTGAATATGTATATTTTTATTTGTATAATTAATGAACGATATTCGAATACGTTTATAAGAGTATGACTCATCGCCAAATAAGATCTATGTGTGCAGAGCGTCTTTCATGATCATTTTTTAATGTCTCCCAGATAATTTTTAATTATTAACCGTGTTATTTTGAATTTTTTCTATTTATTAATAAAATATTATTTTGACCCATAAAATATAATCAATGAGAACCAAATCCACATTTATTGGTTATTTGATATGCATCACAAGGTCACAAGCCTAAAATACTCTATAGATATCTAAAATGTTCAAACTTTCACAAGTCACAACAACATCAACAACAACACAAGATCAAATCAAGACCTAGTTATTTTAAAACAATAAAGTATGTGTAAAAAGGGAGAGTTGTTTTTGTATATGTGAGGGCCAATGAGAGATCACCACATTCAAAAATGTATAAACACAAATCAAACATGTGGAGCTAGAATACTTGTTGTCCATTTCATTGTGCATGCATATAGCGCAAAAAAAAAAATAAAAAAAATCACACACATTTGACCCAATAGTATTTATGAGAAATGTCTAGAAGGATCTCACAAATTTTTATGGTGTTTACAATAAATTGAAAATAGGGTCTGATATGTTTTTTAACAAACCATTTTGTTATTGGAATAATTCAAATTCGAGTTAAGAAGGGATACAAAAAGCAACAACCAAAATTTGTCTAGAATTATACACTAATTCAAATTCGAGTTTGCACGAGCATAAAAAGTAGGAACTCTCACTTTCATGACGGAGCACAAAAAATATAGAACATTTCTCTCCATTGGACAACAAATTAATTCAAATTTGATTCTAACGGAGCACAAAAGACATCAAGTATCTCCACGTTGGATCATCATGAATGACCACATATGCAACAATTTTTTTCCCTTCTCCAAATTAGACAGCGACAAATCCATATTTCTGTCAATTATGAGATATATAAGCAACAAATCTTTTCACAATGTGCTCATGCGCTCAATTGATCAGCACATTCAATTGTCATATTTGCTTAATTTGTTATTTGGTAACAAGACTTAGTTGATGAGAGTTACAAGTTTTAACTAATACTAGTAAAAGTACCGTGCGTTGCACGGGATTATACATATCTTTTATACTATAGAATATATTGATAATATTATTTTCTATACAAATTTAAAATAGATTGATCCAACTTATTTACATCACATTTGATTCTCATTCAAAATATAAAAAAAAATTTAGAAAGCATTGAGATATTGAACATGTGTTTGAATATATGAAAAATCATGCTTTTGAGTTTAGGTAAAAAAATGATTAATGATATAATAAAAATATTGTATTTTTAAGTTCAAAATATCATGTTTTAGTTCAAAATTATATCATATTTCCATAAATGTTTACCTAATTGAAGATTCAAATAATCATTTTATACTTTATTCACTTAGATTTAAAAAATTATTCGCTTAGAAGTAAACAAAAAATAATAGAAAATACAAATTGTTATATAAAAACTTTATGTCCCACATTGGAAAGATATGAAAAACATGGAGTTGATAGTTAGTATATAAAGTTGTAAAAATGTCCCACATCGGAAAAGTGAAGAAACCATTGAAGGAAAAACCACTATATAATGCATACTCTTCCACTCTACTTCTAAGGTGTAATAGTGATTGCTATAGTAATTGCTATTAGTTATTGAGTCAAAATTTTGTAACTTATGGTTGATGAAAAGACAATTTATGAGAGTGCTCCAAATTATTCAACTTGATGAGGTGGCAACTTCTAGTGTATCATCACCAAATTTAACAATATATATGCGGATTTCTTACCCATAAAATTATGTAACTCTTAATAATTATATTAATACACATTTGCACGACTAATTGAATGTTCTTGTCTAATTATGTATGACCTTTTATTTTGTTTTACTATTATTTTATATAAAAAATGTGTGTTGGGTCTATCTATTTTTTTACAAGACTTGTGTATTGAAATATACAATGAAACTAATCAAAGGGACTTCAGCTAAAATATTGAGGCGATTTGACTTGAGACTTGAAGACCTTCTCTTATAATTTGAATGTTTCTATTCTTGTTTTTTTATAGAAGTAATTTCAATATTAAAAAGAATACATGTTTTATCTAACAATATGTTGTTGTGAGCCCACATATAGGGACAATTAAAAGAATAAATCATCAAAGTACTCTAATTCAATTCTATAATGATATTTTGTGGGAGATGCTTAAATTTAAAACCGAGGACCACTCACTTGAACTTTTTTATTAAGATATTTTATGATTGAAGCATAATCATATTAATTAATTTTTTTTAAATTACTTAACATCTTTCAAGTTTCCATTAAATTAATATTATAAAATCATTTACTAAAATGCATAAACATAAGTTAACTTGTTTGGCTAGAATTTCATTTAGTCAAGTTAAAACACATTAAAAAAAGTTTAAAACACGTATAATATGGTCTTTTAATATATCGTTTTATATTATGCGCGTGACATTTATATTACTCGCACTTTTTACTCCTATTGTTTAGAAGTATAATTGTAGAGTTTATGAAATAATTTCATGGTCATAACGTATATTTAAATATATTCTCCAAATATAGTTTGTATTATTAGCGTAAAATATTTCTCGTGTTGTCATATATAAATTGATGCAATTTTTATTGTGTTGTTAGTATTTTTTGTACAAATTTTTTTTAACTTATTATTTTTGTTGAAGTAAATTAATAAGAAGAATTAAATATACAAAATTCCATGGAAAGTACTTCCCCACACACACACAAAAAAACAATAATTAAACTAAACGAAGTTGGTGAATATCTTCTATAATTAAATTAGCAAAAGTCAAGTTTTCAAATTCATACAATATGGTACAAATTAATGAATGGAAGGCCACGTGGCAACCGATTCTTTGGATTTATTTGGTAAATTTAAAATTATGGGCTCTTTAATATTTACTATTATTTTAATAATAATAAAAACTGTAAAATGGAAAATGGAAAATGATATCACCAAAATTCGGATTCGAGCTTTGCCGTTAGGTTCCGTTTTTTCGGACTCCAGAAAGCGAACGTTTCCTTCTATAACGTCCGTACCATGAAAAAGCGAATTTGACCGGCTATTTCCGGTTTTGTCAATTCTCTAAAACCACAAGAAAACCCATCATTTTCGGTAACGTGTCAAGCTCAAGACTTTTTTTCACCTGCATTGCTACCTTTTTATTTTTCCGTTTAAAAAACAAAATTATAGATAATACTCTATTCAATTTAAGGAGTTTCATCTTTGACTATTGATTTGTTCGGCTTGATTTTCAACTGTGTTTTTAACTTGATTTTGTTGGCTGACCTTCAAAAATGGAGAGATTGATAAATTTGACCGCATTTAGGAGTAGTTCTATATGTAACACTCGTTTCATGCTTGTGGATTATAGGCCAAACTACACGCTCTTACTTAAGCCCGACGTATGTGATGGATCGGTTACTCTGAAGATGCTTGGAGTTGTTTGTTTGCCTTTACTGATCAGGTAGGTGGTTGTGAATCGAGTTGTTTGATCAGTTTGTGTTGTGGTGTTTTCCAATAATTCGACCAAATGAGTCGGTAAGATAACACAATACATGTCGGTTTAAACATTTTTAAAACGGAACTTGTTTAATTTTTCTATTCACAAAAAGTCATTTTCTTATCATTAATTTTACATAAAGATGTGGTATTATGCATCCTAAAAGTAAAAAGAATATATTTTTCTCGTATAACATCCACATGTCGTTTTACTTTTCTAATAAATATTGAGGTTAGTTATGTTAATAACGTTTCAAACGCATATGTTTTTTTTCTTTTAAAGCAAATAAAAATGATGATATAAATATTGATAACAAAATTCATATCAATTATAAAATTCAAATGACATGCAAAGATAATTCATTTTAGACTCAAAATTAACATCAACACTAATCAAATTTCTCATGTACAATTTTTAAATTAAGTCATTCAAAAATTGATGCCCATATTTTTAATAACCAATTAAATTACAAGTAAACTTTTCAAGTCAAAACTAAATAAAACCATTTACCTTTACAAGATCCATTTATTGTGGTGGAAAACTCCTTTAGCAAAACTTTCACCAATATAGAGTGAGCAAGAAAAAGTAGAAATAAAAGTTTAAAGTACAAGAAGTAGAAGTAAATTTGACCCAACATTGAGAAAAAATAAAGACCAAAAAAAGAAGAGAAAAAAATATATTAATAAAAAATAGAAAACAAAAAGTTCGGTCACTTTTTGAAGAAGTTGAAAATGATGAAGGTGACCGGGAATAGCCGGTGGAAGAGAGAGAAAGCTAAGGAAATGTCAAATCTAAAAATCTTCGGACAATGTGGCGGCCGACGTCACAACACAAACTGACTGACTGCGAAGCGGTTACTTTTTGAGGTAGCGCCGTAATGAGGAATAGGTTTGTGTTTTGAATGTCTGTGGGCGAATCTGAGCCGTTGGATCAACAACGTTAGATCTTGTCTGGGACACGTTTCGGATCGAGATCTAGGGTGGACTGAGGATTGTGTCAGTGCCTTGCCCACGTGATCTTACACTTCTGCCCAAATTCTGAGGCACTTAAATTGTACTTACTGCCCCCAAACAAATTTAAACTATACACATAAATGAAAATTTTATATATTTTCTTAAATTTTCTTTTTTGTAGATGATAACAATTAACAACAACAAAAATTGCTAAAAAAATTTAGGCTCTTGCGACTAGGGAAGCAATTCGTTGGGTGTGGGAGTGGAGATGGCGGGATGTGATTGTTGAGTCGGATGCAAAGGAAGTAGTGAATGTAGTGCAAATCAGAGGCGATGGTGACACTAGTGTCTTCGGCTTGATTATTTTGAATATATACACTTTTATTGTTCAATTTGATAGGATTGATTTATTTATTTTTTAGTTGGTCTGCGAATCAAGTTGTCGATACTTTAGCTAAGTTTTCAAAACATTTGTTAGATCTGCCTACTTGGGTCGGGTTGTCTTCCTGCCTGAGATTATCTCACTGTTAGATATGAATTTGATTTAATGATATTAGTAGTTTTGTCTAAAAAAAGAAAAAAACAAATTGGTTCTAGATTTTTGCCCGTCGATCTAATTTAACGATACTATTGTATAAATTGGACTACTTTTTATAAATATCGACAATTTGAAGACCAAATTGTGGGAGAAGTTAAATTAAGCGCTAATTCGAAATAAAATAAATAATTAGAGGACCAAAAGAAAATAATTTGAAGACTTATTTGGGTCTTCGTCTCATCTAAATGAGCGACTAGGTTGTTAATTTTTTTTTAAAGGAACTAAGGAGTTTATATTAAATCATAAAAAGATCAATACAAACTCTAGCAACAAGATCAGACATGAAGCCTCAACCCTATCACTAAACCAAAACAAACTAACAGATGATTTAGCTAAAATAAAATAAACCCTAATAATCATGAAACTACCAAACCCAAACCAAACATAATCAATCTTAGCTAAATAAGATATAACGTCAATTAGAAAACTGTGATGAGCCACAATGGCTAAAGCATCACGAATGATAAAACCAAAGGCACTAAATTCATCCCCATCAAATTGAATAATCAAATTGAAGGCACTAAAATCCTCCCCTCCAGTTTGAATAACACGAACAACTGTCAACGATTGCACTTGAAGTTTAAGCCAACCACGTGGAGTGCTCTGCCAA
>JAYMSZ010003858.1:0-10098 GCA_036897665.1 Pelargonium citronellum | reverse complement strand
TTACTTGCTGTGGTTCCATTTCGCGGAGATCGACTCGACCGTGACCAAGGCGGGTGTGAGGGTTTTTGATGTGGTGGTCAATGGGAACACGGTGAATAGGATTGATGTGTACGCGCAGGTAGGCAGCTTCGCAGCTCATTCGTGGCAATACACTGTCAAGAATTTGAGCACCACTGTTCTGAGTGTGAAGCTTGTGCCGGTTAAGGGTGCTCCCTTGATTAGTGGGCTTGAGAATTATGCTCTGGTTCCGGCCGATCTCTCAACTGTCCCGGAACAAGGTATGTGGAATTGTAGGCAGTGATGTGCATAATAGGGAGTTGATAGCTGTAGAGTAATGTTGTTTCTTTTCGAAATTTAGAGGCTTGACAATTGTTGTTGTTGGCATGTTGTAGTGTTGGCTATGAGAGCATTGAAAGATTCACTTCGAATTCCTGATAGAATGGGTTGGAATGGTGACCCTTGTGCTCCTACTTCTTGGGATGCTTGGGAGGGAGTTACTTGCCACCCCGACAAGAATGGGTCTGCTCTCATAATTTCTCAAATGTAAGCATTATCTTTTCTCTTCCCAATTAAGCTCACAGTCGGTATTGTTGGTAAGTAGGTGGATGCTATTATGAGTACATTATAGCTGTTTATTTGGTGATGACGATGATGTTAATTGAAGAGACTAGCTAATGATGCAGGGAGTAGGAACTTGTTACTTTTGATTCATTACGCTTGCTCCTGCTGCTGAAACTGTTGAAACCAGATCTTTGTCATTCTTTTTTAGTTCCAATGACTAGGCTAAGTTTCTTGTAGGATAGGAAGAGATTTTGCTAGTTAAATCATCTGATGCTGCCTATTGTTCACATATTATTCTTATCCTTGTTAGCTGTTTGCTACCAGCCTACCACTGTGATCTTTTACCTTGACTGACAGAGGACTATAAATGGAAACTCTTAAAGTAAATAATTTTTGTATTTTGGTTTGCATTTCTATCATTTGATACGTCCCTTAATTCTTTAGATGGTTGCTGGTTTTTCATTTATATAAACCACGATGTCATTTGGATTTAGATAGGCCAGGATTTGACAATTAGATAGACTAGGATTGGTTATAATAGTTTACATCAAAGCCACCAAGTGCTTTTTTATTCTTAGTAGTATTTTTATTTCTCTTTTATCCCCATGAATGGGCCTTGACCATTATCTTTTAATTCATGTTTGAATTTCAGAGATCTTGGAAGCCAAGGTTTGAAAGGATATATCAGTGATCAGATTAGTCTGTTGTCAAACTTGGTAAGCCTGTAAGTATCAGCCACAGAAATTCCAAGCATTATCATTTCCACAATTTTTTTATAAGAGTAATTGTGATGTGATGTTGCATTGAGCTATAATGTACCTACCTTGATTGGCTTATTCCTTTTATCTTTGTCATTTCATTAGTCTTGAAGCATATTTGTGGTTGAAGGACGTACCTGTGTAGTCGTTAAATTTTATTGAGTGGGATTTGAATCCACGCCCTTTTCCGAAGACCAGAACTTGAGTGTTTCCTTAGACCACTTGACCATCCTGACGAGATACATCAATAAAATATCATTATTATAAATATAAATTCATTGAGTTCAATCAAAGGTCTGCACTCGGATACAAATACAATCCGTACCGTGCTTATTTTACCATACAATCCCTTCATATTCTCTTATCTGATTAATCGTACAATCTTTAATTTACCCCCTTGCCCCAATAACCTTATGGTTGATTATTAATATATTATAAATGGAAATAACTCATTTTTATTATTTAACAGTCATCAATTAATTTCTTCAACGAGTTCAGAATATGTCAATGTGCTCAAAGTCTTGTTCTAAGTCAATGAAGTGTTGATAGAATTAAGAGTTGCAAAGTGAAAAGTTATTGGGATGGGTGCTTCTTTTTAAAGATCTTAGGTTCTGTTCCATCCGTAGTTTCTATTAAATGAAGCCTTGAGAGTAAAGCTTGTTATTAGCTCACTCTGCTGCCACCTGTTAAATCAATAGAGAATTTTTGGATCTCATCTCGGAGTTTAGGTGTGCAGATGTCTTTGTAACATTTCTGTTCCAGCAAGGTCTGTGCTTGGAACTCCATGGAGGCTGGAGCCACCCATTTATAAGTGAATCCTTGGAGGCTAGGACTTACATCCCAACCAGCATTAAGCTAAGCAACGGTCTTCTTAATGAAAATTACATTGTAAGGAACATCATGCATGTTTGATCTTCTCCTAAGCTACATCCAATTAGTCCCCTTAATGTGTGCAAAAACTTTGTGGCTTGGTAATCATACCATCAAAAATAAACCCCTTGTACTTTTGGTTAAACTTGAAGAAAGAAAAAAAAGCCACTGAAATTGAATCGCCAGAAATAAATGCCTCATTTGTCCTTTCGGTGCCTTCGTCTTGAAAGAAGCAACTGCGAGGGAAAAATAGTGATCTGATTCCATTTGAAGGCAGTGAAAGAACAAGTGTAAAGCTTTTGAGGAAAAAATGGTGGATGAGGCGATGAGTATGAAAGACTTTACATAAAACTAAATGGAAATAAGTAACAGTGGTGGTATCTATGACTTCTATAGCTGTAAAGAAATTGACATGCAGTAACAACTGGATGATCAAAGTTAATGCATTCTCTTAAAGGGATTTTTCTTCTATACTTTATAACATTAATAGATAATAAACATCTGTTTTCCTCTAATATATTTACAGGAACTTAAGTTCTAACTCTCTGGAAGGGACTCTACCCTCTGGGTTGGGTCAACAATCTCTCATACGACTGTAAGTATATTTTGTCTTCTATACTACTTGATAATATGCTATAGCGCTTTGTGCTATAACATGTTGTGGTCTGTCTACTCAAAATCATCAGAAATGCTCCTTTTGTAGCATATTACTCCGCTGAGCATTTATTTGTACTCAGTTAATCTTCTATACTTACCACTGCATCGTTCTGCTGTAAGGTTTCTTTGCATTAGCGATACAAGAAATAACTTTCTTGATTATGTAGCTTGTCTCAATTTTTTGTTTGGTTTGCCCAGGCCTTCTTCTTACCTCATAATTAGGAGGATGTTACCTGATTAACATCTCTTTTCAAATTTAAAAGCTTTGCTTTCTGTATGATATTTTTTGTTTGTTACAATGAGCCTATCAGTTGCGCTGTTCAGCTTAATTGTTTGGTTATTACACGGATTTTGATGTTTATAGCTTCATAACCCCAAAGGGCAGCATGTGTGCAGCAGATTATTATTTTTCTCTTAAAAAACTTTTACGCTTGTAATCACCTTATTTCGTTTTCTTAACATCAGATTTATTCAATTTGTTCGAAGTGTCAGAAAACATTAGACTTAGATTACTTATTTGTATAATGCTTTCTTACGGTTCTTATTTTCACATTGCAATTTTTTAGGGATTTGTCGGGCAATAAGCTTTCTGGATCCATACCAAATAGTCTAGCTTCTTCACACCTGCAGCTTGTGTAAGTTGATACCTTCCTAGCTGTTTTGACACTTCCGTATTATGTTGTTAGGATAAAGCAAAGCGTCACAGCATTTTGCTTCCACATGCACAGTCTAAAACATATAATGAAAATTTGGCTTTTTTCTTCATACAAGTATATCTCAAGCAAGGCAGTTGGACATACATGTGAATTCCTAAATTATGTTGCAATTTGTAATCTATTCTTTCATGCTATTTAATGTCTGGATGTTGTGTTTAATGATACCTCATTCTATAAACATGGTGGAGAGAAGCTCATTTCAAGGATCATATTGATGTTTATGTAACTTCTTTGTGTAGATTTTTAGTTGCATTGGCTTTAATTGCAATCTTAACGATGGCAAAATTTAGCTACATGATTGCTGAAGATATATGTTTGACATGCTATGTTCATGTATTTATATTGCCAAAGATGAGAACTTGTTGAATTCCTTGCACTTGTATGTATCTGGTTGATGAAGGATTGGTACGTACATAATCCCCTATGATTCAGGAATTTTTAAATCAGATATGTTTTATTTAGAAGACGAGACATTTCTATGAAGTAGAAGCATCAATCGAAGGCCATCTTTAAGTATGTAATCAAGCAATAGTTGGTTGGTTATGTTATAGGACACATGTTATTTAAGTGAATTACTTATGAATATGAAAACAGTCTTGATATAAATGTGTGCTCAAGATGACAGCCATACAATGGGTCGGCTGTGACAAGACTTTTTCATTAACAGCTGATATGTATTACACATTCATTTAGTATCATTCAAAGCATCAAATGTCTTTAAATCTGTTACATGGTTTATTACCTTTGCTCATGTATCAGGATATTGAATGATAACCAGTTGGAAGGACAAGTTCCGGAAGAACTATATTCAATTGGTGTCCATGGCGGAGCAATTGAGTATGTGCTTACTATTTTTCTTGTTTTAAATCTCTCCTGTAGACACACGCTGCTGTTAATTTCTGATTTATATGGAGTCTTGAAAATCTGTATTAGGTTCATAGGTTGTTACTATAAGTTTCTTAGTTAGATATTGGAAGTGCTTAAAATCACTATGACCTTAAAAACCATGACAGAAGGCGTTATAATTTTCTAAATGAAATGGAGATAGAATCTTAACAGGTGTAACCTTGGTAAAATCACCGTGTCCTTGAATGAATAACTAATCTTATTGGTAGCACTTATTATAAAACATAGTATTACTGTAACCATTCTCTTATAGCAAAATAATTTGCTAGTTACCACAAACAATTCACTCTCTTGTACCGTATCTTTCAGACTCGAGCATGGGAACTTTCATATTATTTTAGCCTCAAACAAGTATTTTATGGAAGAAAGAGTTTTAACCAAAATACATACTCCAAGCCTACTTGTTTGATAAGCCAAGCCTGCCTTAAGAGGGGGACTAAGCTTGTTTCAAAGGGAAGAATGAGTAAATGAGGACTACGCTCGACACACCGGAAATGCAACTCTTTAGCGCTGTCACACTCCGTGTCCAGTGAAGCACATACATTGATATCTATAAACAAGAGCAAGAGTATACCTGGTTAACAATCTATATAGATAGAATGTAACATCCATTAAGGAATTAAGCGCCTCAAGGTTCCTAAGCTTCGTCCTCCACATAGCCAAGATCAATGCAACAAGATGCCCTACCACAAGCCATATGTTAGTGTCCAAGGACCTCAAGACAAAGTTCCCAAGACCCTAACATATGCCCCCTAAAACACCAAGGTAGAAGTCTCACATGGCACAACCACACGCCGTGTGGTGGCACGATGAGCTTCCAAAGCTTTCTCCTCCAACACTTGCGTTTTGAAGATCATTATGCACTACCACACACTATGTAACATACGCACACCGTGTGGTAGCGTCAACAAACTTGGAAGATAGCTCTACGTAGCTCCATCCTTGGTGCCTCTACCAAGACTGAAGCATCTTGCAGCCATGGCATTACCCTCCAACACTTAATGAACGATTATATGATAACAAGATCAATAAGTATTAAAGCTAAAAATGTATATTTAAAACTTTAAAACATATAATTATGAAATGCTTTTGGATTAAGAAAATTATACTCATTACAACTTTGTAGTGTAAGTACAACTTTTATAAAAAAAGTAATGATCTTTATGAATCAAAGGTTATACAAGTAATATGGGTTAAAGTACTCAACACATGAGTTCCCTAAAGAACTAAGATTTTACGAGTAACTCCAATGGAGCTTATATGTAACAATCAGATTGCCCTTCACACTGCCTCGAATCCAATCTTTCATTAAGGGACTAAGCACATTGAGATTGACTGTCACTTTGTGAGGGAAGCGTTGGTTGATGGTGTGTTTAATTTGTCAACATCAACAATCAATTTGCATGTCTTCATTCATCAATGGCCTTCAAATTGAGTACATATGTAACAGGTTTGGTTAGAAATCCATGACCATGAGGGATATGGTTAGATCAGATTTGGATTCATTGATTGTTTATAGGGATCTTGATTCATCCTTAATTGACTCCTTGTGTAGTATAAATTGGTCATTTCCCTTTGTGAACAATATACACAATCATTCTTTCATCATTCACGCAGGAATTAAATTGTATAGTTACAATTGATGACTATTATGTCAGTTAATATAACTAATTTTTGTGCTACTTAAATGTTTTAAATTGTATGAGTTACGATTGGTAACTATTATGCCAGCATTGTTGTTTATGTAAACCTCTTGTAAGTAACTCCTCTTAGCTGACAAGCTTCTATGTCTATATTACAGTCTCTCTGGTAACAAAGGTCTGTGTGGGGTACCTTCTTTACCACCATGCCCTATGTTTTGGAAAAATGGGAACCTATCGAAAGGCGGTAAAATCGCAATAGGAGTGTCAAGCTCTATAGTATTTTTGGTGCTTCTTTTGGTGATATACATATTCTGCATCAGGAGAAGAAATAATGACTATGATTTTGGTCTGCCTCATGAATTAATGGGTAAGTGCTTCTCTGTCATCTTGTTTTGTTTTCAGTTAAATGTGGGAATTGTATGCATCTATCTTTCAATGCACATACATACACATGCTGAATAAGTTTTACCTTTGAATTAAACTTTTAGTTCAGAAACATAAAAGTGTCCGCTAGGTACTTATTTAAATTCCTTAAATTGATGATTTAAGATAGTAAACTCGTTTCCTATTTCCTAATAGAAAAGAAGCAAGAGTGGTTATCTTTTTAGCTTATCATAAATGTGAATGATCTCTACCAGATCACAGCACGGCTAGATCAATAAACAACTCGCATAGGTACCTCCAGGAGAAAATACTATAATGGATCAAGAGCCGTGAATTTTATGCAATAGTTTTATAGCATCATGCAACTAAGCTTTACTTGGTATTTTGTGTTTATCCTGTGAGGATTCAATGTCTTCACCTGTTTTACAGTGATTATATATGTTACGATGGATATTTGGATGAAAACTACGCTCTGCTTTAATTCTGTTTGTGTGAACTTGTTTACAGCTCTTGCGGCCAAAAGAAACAGGTATCAAAGGCAAAAGTCGTTGATGCATCTTGAAATGGAGAGCCAACACGCAAAAGCATTGCCATCACCTTTTAATCCCCATTAACAGTCGTTGGCACAGAATTAAGGGGAAGTTTTGATCGATCTCGATACTATTCCACTTGCCAAAGAGAGGGGACCGCGAATGCGATATTTAGTACCAAATATGTTCAGTTATGGACCACCTGGTTTTGAGGCTGCCTCCAAAAGATGACTTGTTGGTTGATCCTTTTTTCAGCAATTTGTACCTCAATGGAGTCTCTGAAAGCCCAGTTTCTGTACAATACAATGTATTTCCATTCTTCTTTTCGGGAAAAAAAAAAAAAAAACCCGAGAAAAGGATTAATCTCCCCCCACAATGTATCTATCATATTCATACATGTAGTTTTAGTGTTTCATGATTGTACTTATTGTGTGAATCTATAGTCCATTGCACAGAATGTGCCACAGATATTATGTCAAGTAGCTCCTGAGTCATTGTTGCTGTACAATACCCAATTGTATTCATTTTATTTTATTTATTTATACCATACTATACTTCTGCTGACTTGTTGAGCCCAGAATTTGGTGTTTTTTTTTTTGGTTGTGATTTATTAGATGAGTTTCATTTTTACACAATACCTTGAGCAGTTGTGATTTAATTCTGTGTGCAGGTGTTTAGAGATAAATAAACAATATTTTGTTAAAAAGCTAAAGTAGTTTAAATATCAATTAATTGTTGAAAGTTTAAACCAAATTGCATCTGAACCAATACCATCTACTACCAAACTCATAAACTAATTAAGCTAAAAAGTCACAAGGAGATTGCAAGTCAAAAGTGTTGCATGTTAATTTTGTAGTACAGAATAAATAGATGTTTAAGATATTTCTTGTCTTTATAGTCACGACAGATACAACTTGCTTGAGAAAAATCAATAATTCAATACATAGTGTATTAAAAAAATGCAACTGGAATAAGAAAAAAAAAACATATATACTAAATTAAGCTATGCCCTCTACATTAGGCTGTTTGGCAAATCCATTTTTGCATTTGTTGTAGCTAAATTTTTGTCAAAGCTGAGCTGTGATTTATTACTTCTAATTGGGGACTATTTGAAATGTCACTGCCATTTATTTATTAGTAAAATGAACATCACTTAATTGATATAAGAGTTATATCAGTTTTGATTAAAACTATATAATTTAATCAAATTTAAAATAACTTTTATATTAGTCGACTTATGTCCATTCTATTGTTTATTTATTTTCATAAGATAATAAGAAGAAGGAGGGGACACATTAGGGTTTCTTCATCATCTATTTCACTTCTCTGTCATCATTTATTGATCTGTCCTCTTCCCTTGGAGGAGAAAATGACATATACTCAAGTTTGATAAGATCAAAACATATACCTATACATTTTGTAAAATCAAAACAAATATTTCTAAATTTGATCTCAGTCGCACGTGAGGCTCACGTCTAAATCAAGAAAAACTATAATATTGAAAATAATGCTAATTAAACAAGATGTACACACAAATGAAATTTGAGGCAACGGTGACGTACAATGTTTGAGGCATTTATAGCAAAAAAGAGAAAATAAAATGAAGGAGAGAATAGGGACCATTGCTTTCATGGTAGTAGCAACTTGCAAATGGCATTATTTGTAGCCATTACTCATCGTCGTCATTGCATAGACGTAAGCATCACAAAACAATAAAAATACACATTAACTTGTCACCTCCCACCTATACCTATAAGTAACATGTATGTATAAATAAGAGAGTTGCAACGAATACGCGTATTAATTCGTGACGTATCAAACTCTCGTAAACACGTACGATTAAGTCTCTACCTTTAACTGTAGGGTTGATATTTTTTTTCTTCTAAAAATAATGAGAGAGTAAATGATGAGATGTACCAAAGGAGTGTTGAAAGTTCATTTAAACTGAACACGACGAATATTTCGCATCCGCAAAATTCACTGCAATGAATACACGTAATAATTCATGACATGTCAAACTCTCGTACATACAGTTAAGTCTCTGCTCTTAACTATATGGTTATGGTTTTTTTTTCTTCTACAAATAAAATAATAGAGTAAATGATGTGATAATAGTAGAGGTATAGGGTACAAGAGGAGTGTTGAAAGTTCTTGGTTTCATTGAATAGCCATAAAGTCAGAAATGTCTTATCCCATGCACCTTCCTATTTCTATTACAACATATTAGTGTATATATATTGTGCAACTTGCAAAACATCAGTGTTAATATCTGAACTGTGCTCTGTTGGATGGATCACTGCTCACATATCTTCCCAAACCTAACATTTGTAAGTGTGTGTGTGTGGCTTACAATTTTATCACATTATTGACCTCAAAATATCAAGCACTTGCACTGCTGATTTCTGACTTTTCACAAACCCTACCTAGTGGAAGCTTCTTTAATCCTGCTTTTCTTTAATTAACTTTCTCTACTACTCTTGATTCACATATATATAATAGTATATAATTATATTGTTTTTCTAGTTACACCATATATGGGTTATGTCTCTTGACCCTTATATTCAGCAGGTTCAAACAAAATATTAAAATGTGAGCTAATTATAACTAATTATATTCAGATGAAGCATTTTTTTTCTTGTAAGAGACATAGATTACACCAACTTAATAGAGTTAGAGCATCTCAAACAGTCCGATGAAAAAAACATCCACTTATAAAAACGATTTTTCTACAACCCAAAGATTTAGCAAGATACAAACCTAATCTCAAACCCCACAACTCCGCCGGACCGGCTTTTGCCCAACCCACACTCCTATATCTACCCGCTATCCAAGCACCTCTAAAGTCTTTGGCAACTTGTTTTTTCAGATAAAAGTAATACTACTGTTGATTATTCACAGTAATTAAAGTTCTCAATTAAAAAAGATAGAAGGTATAAAAATGAAAAGAAAATCAAATGTTTGTATTGTATGATAAACCAACTTCTGAAAGAGCTGGAAATCAATATTTTTTTAAGAATCATCAAGAAAGACAAGTACAATGAAACTATATATATATATATATATATATGTATAT
>JAYMSZ010003857.1:0-10099 GCA_036897665.1 Pelargonium citronellum | reverse complement strand
TCAAATACAAATATAATGTTTGGGAAATAATAGAATTTCAAATGACAAGGTAAAAGCTGTAATTTGAAATCTCATGCTTTAAGCATGTTTTCAATTCCATTGGATTTCACTCAAATCCAAATCCAAATTCTTGGAGTTCCCAAACACCTCATTTGACTCAAATCCAACATTTCAAATCAAATCATGGTTCCCAAACACAGGTATTTGCAATTACCCTAAAAAATAAAAGTACAGAAGGACAAACAATGTAGACGCAAGTGAAATTTCCCAAAAGAATCTCTTACAATCATTTTAGTAGAGTTTAATTTGGGTATAGCAGGGGCTCTCATTCCCAAGAGCTTGATTTTGCGAATCAGACCGAGAAGATAAAGAGTAAAGTAATAACTATGGTGTTAGGACTGAAAAGGTTAAGCGGCGTATGAAAGCGTGTGTCGACTCCGTAATAAACAAGTTATTTATTATCATGTGTTAACTTTACAAATAAAATTGGCATGAAATCAACTAAATCAAAATCCAATAACCAAATTAAAAAGAATAATTATATTTTGGATTTGGGTTGTTTTTTTTTTTTTTTGGAAAAAAAAACTTATTTCATTAAGCAGAATTCAACATTACAATACTAGAAATAACCTTCGAGACAACTCCCAGGTCAAAAAAACGTCATTCTAACTCAAAACCAAGCAACCGATCAAGCTCATGAACTGCCTTGTACATAGAATGAAACACAAAAGAAAATGAGACCCGAACAAATTCATCTCATAATGCTAAATAATCATCAATAATGGTCCCAAATCTGCTGCTCTCTCTAATTTCCGACTATAAACCAGACATCCGATTCAACAATCAGCCTATCCCATCCCCTACCTCTCGCCCACTCCACGGCTTCACGCACCGCTCAAGCTTCAGCCTCCCTCGGATCTAACTATATTTTGGATTTGTGTTGAATTTATAGTTATGAATTATGATAGAAATTAAATATTGTGTTACCTGCAACCCGACCCGACCCGACCCATCCCCATAATGACATAGGCAGAAATCTGTGTGTTCAATGAATTTGATCAGCAGCTGTGTTCAGATTCTGTTTTCCGGTTAAACCCTTATTTGGTGTTCCTCTTCTTATACTCGAGAGCCTCAACCTCTCAGCCTTACGTCCCAATCTCTGTGTTGTTTGTTTCGTTCTTGTCTTCAATCTCTGCTGCTAGGTTGTACCAATGGCCAAAACTGTTGTCTCTGACGAAGAAGGTGCTTCCATCGTTTCCTTTCTTTCTTCTTCCCTTCAATTCATTGTCCATGCCTTCATTTTGTTGCTTTTGTGCGTGCAGAGGAGGTCGAGCTCGAAGAATACGAGAGAGATCCTGCTGATGGCGAAGGCGAAGGCGATGCAGTCGATGAGCGAGAGATGGACGACGATGAAGACGAAGAGGAAGAAGAAGAAGGTTAGACATGTACCTGAATTAGGGTTTATTGCAGTCGATGACCGTGCCAATCTCTTTGTTGTTTATTGCGGAGTTTTGTTTTATTTCACGAAGATCTGTTTCTGAATTAGGGTTTCACTGGGAGATTTGGGCGTTCATTAGGTTTTAGTAGTCAAATTCCGTTTTTTTTTTTCTTCCTCATTGCGGAGTGGGACCAGTAAATTTCTGAGTTTCTGAATATAGTAAGAACTTGTTTTGCCTCCGTTGGTATGGATTGCCTTTCTACTAGATCTAACTGTTCTTGTTTTTGCTGCCGGCATAGTTAGTTTCTGACATTTAATTGGTATATTTGTTTTTGCAGAAGGCCAGGACCAATATGAAAATGATGGGTTCATAGTTGATGATGTTGATGAAGAAGAGGAACACGAGGAAGAAGAAGAAGTAGACAGGGCTGGCAGTGAAGAGGAGAGGCAGAGAAAGAAGAGAAGGAAGAAAAAGTAAGTTTTTTGCTTCTTTCATATATTGATTACACTATCTGCATTCATGCTCTGTACAGTTGTTGCCGATGGTTTTCCAATGTATTATTTAATTTTATTATTTTGGAAGTATTCGTGTAACGATTCTCCTAATGTTACAAGAGAAACACAGCACCATCTTTACTTCTGAAGTTATGTCCCAGAATTACACGTTTCAAGAATCAACAATTCGTGCTTACACTAGTTTGTGCTGATAAAATTCTTAGCTTCATTTATTTGAAACAATTAATCAATAAGGGAGTCAGCAATTTGTGCTTTCACTAGTCTGTGCTGATAACATACCTGCCTCTATTTATTTGAAACAATTAATTATAATGTAAAATCATTGTTTATTATAAACTTGCTTTTATGTTGTGTAGAGAGGAATATGAACTTGATGAAGACGACTATGAGCTCCTTGAGGATAACAATATTACTGGTTTCCAACGCCCTAAGGTTGTATGTTTTGCCCTTCTCTTTTTTTCAATCATTAACTTGGTATTGCAACTTCTTCTTTGAGTGCATAATTGTGCATATTGTTATTTGACATTTTTAGGATTTACTTTTTCTAATTTCAGGAGAGTAAAAAGTTCAAGCGGTTAAAAAAAGCTCAAAGAGATATTGATGAGGAGCAGTCAGGGTTTTTTGATGAGGAGTTTGGTGGTGGTGGTACAAGTGGACGAACTGCTGAGGAGAAGCTTAAGCACCGCCTATTTGGTGATGATGATGAAGGTATCTCTCTCTCTCTCCCCCTCATCCCCCCCCCCTCCCCTTTCTATAAAGCCTGTCTTTTAGAGGTAATGATGTGTGTATGTTAGTTTTTATCTCCTAAAATTTCTAATATATGGAATGGTTATATTCTGCTTCTTTAAATAAATCCTTATCGTAGGAGCACCACTTGAGGATATTGCTGAGGAGGAAGAACAAGTGGAAGAAGAAGAAGAGGATGCAGACATTGGTGAAGAAGATGAAATGGCAGATTTCATTGTGGATGAAGAAGAAGTTGATGCCAATGGAGTTCCTATGAGGTAACTTACTCTTACCCCTTGGGTTCTGGAGTTCCTACATCTGAATCTTGTCCTTAATTTTTCATTTTGTTTTGTTTGGTCCATTGCTCTTGTATAGGAAGAGGAGGTTTAAGAAAAAGAAGTCCAGGCAGGCACCAGGAGTTTCATCATCTGCTTTACAGGAAGCTCATGAAATATTTGGTGATGTTGATGAACTCCTACAGCGTCGCAAGCACGGCAAAGATTCTAGTGAATGGAAAGAAAGAAGACTTGAAGATGAATTCGAACCAGCTGTGCTTTTAGATAAGTACATGACAGAGAAGGATGACGTGATTCGGGAGACTGATATTCCAGAAAGAATGCAGGTTGAACCATTTGCCTTCTGAAATATAATTTAATTTCTTTTTTCACCTTAAATTTTTGTTTGAGTAATAGTTCTCTTATTGTAATAGCAGATAACTGAGGAAAGCACTGGTTATCCTACAAATTTAACAGAAGAAAGTGACTGGATATATAATCAACTTGGAAATGGTATGATACCTATATTTGGAAAAGGTGCGGGGATGTCCAATGTAATGAGGGATGATATTTTGAGGTTTTTGGACTTGCATCATGGACAGAAGTTAGATGTAAGTGTTCACTGTTTGCATTTGGAAACCCCTTTTTTGTTTGTTTGCACAATCTTATACCAATACGTGGGTTTTAGATCCCATTCATTGCCACCTATCGCAAGGAGGAGTGTCTAAGTCTATTGAAAGATCCTGAGGAACTTGAGATTGATGATGAGATTCAGCATAAAAACGATGGAACACCTAATCTTAAGTGGCACAAGGTAACTAGGCACTATTTATTTACTTCAAGCTTAGGTGACAAAGTGAATGCCTTGGATAATTGCTAATTTGCTTCTATGTAGTTACTTTGGGCAGTTCAGGATTTGGACAGAAAGTGGCTACTTATTCAAAAGCGAAAGCGTGCTCTCCAATCATATTATAATAAACGATTTGAAGATGAAGCCAGCAGTATATATGATGAAACGAGACTCCCTTTAATTCAGCAGCTTTTTGAATCAATTATTGAGTCACTTAAGGCAGCTGAATCAGAAAGGGAGATTGATGATGTTGACGCAAAGTTCAACTTGCATTTTCCACCAGGTGATGTTGGCTTGGAAGAAGGGCAATATAAGAGGCCCAAGAGAAAGTCACTATATAGCATTTGCAGTAAAGCAGGCTTGTGGGAAGTTGCGAACAAGTTTGGGTACAGCTCTGAACAATTTGGATTGCAAATATCTTTGGTTAAGATGGTAAGTTGTTTTACTTGCAAGTTCTTAATCGAAGACAGACAAAAATGTTATGATACTGTGTTGAACAAAGAATTAAGGTTTCTGGTTATTTTGGTTATAGAGAGAGGATGAGTTAGAGGATGCTAAGGAAACTCCAGAGGAGGTGGCTTCAAGCTTTACATGTAGAATGTTTGAGACACCTCAAGATGTTCTCAGAGGGGCTAGGCACATGGTATGTATCCACATTCCTTTTCTATCTATAGTTGTCTACAGAAAGTTTACATCTGATGTTTTCAGAATCATTCTGTTATTGTTTACCTATATTTATGGTGATTACAGGCAGCTGTTGAGATAAGTTGTGAGCCCTGTGTCAGGAAGTATATACGTAGCATTTTTATGGAAAATGCAGTTGTATCGACAAATCCAACGGCTGATGGAAATGCGGCAATTGATTCCTTCCATCAGTTTGCAAGGGTTAAGTGGCTGCGTGAAAAGCCATTAAATAGATTTGAAGATTCACAGTGGCTGCTCATCCAGAAAGCTGAAGAGGAGAAGCTACTCCAAGTTACTATTAAGTTGTCAGAACAAACTCTTAATAAGCTAGTATCTGACTCTAATGATTATTATCTTAGCATGGGTGTTAGTAAGTCAGCTCAACTATGGAATGAACAAAGAAAGATGATACTGAACGATGCACTTTTTGATTATCTTCTGCCTTCAATGGAGAAAGAAGCAAGATCCTTGTTGACTAGTAGAGCGAAAAGCTGGCTACTTCAGGAATATGGGAAGGTTTTGTGGAATAAGGTCTCTGTTGGACCGTATCAACGGAAGGACAGTGATATTAGCTCAGATGATGAAACTGCTCCAAGGGTCATGGCTTGCTGCTGGGGTCCGGGGAGTCCAGCAACCACATTTGTGATGCTAGATTCATCTGGGGAAGTACTAGATGTGCTTTACACGGGGTCCCTCACTTTGCGTTCTCAAAATGTTAATGATCAGCAACGTAAAAAAAATGATCAACAACGCGTACTGAAGTTTATGACAGACCACCAACCACATGTTGTTGTTCTAGGAGCTGTGAATCTGTCATGTACCCGGCTGAAGGATGACATTTATGAAGTGAGCACTGCTTGAAACATCCTTTCTTTTTGATTGAGTCTATCCCATGTATTTACTTAGGGTCCATCTTATGTTGTTATAGCCCTTCAATTTTATAATGTCTCTTTGGCTCTGTGGTATGATAAGAAGGTTGAACTTGGTAATCCTTTTTCGCACAAGCAAATGTTTCAGTCAGTGGCCCTAGTTGCATCAGCTGGTTTATGGTTGCTATAGGGACGGCTCCAGCTCAGTTGACCAAGATCTTTGAGCTGGTGCCTAGTTCTAACTAGTTGTATGAAGCTGTTGACTATACTTGCTTTGAAAACATCTGACCATAATCATTTCACATGATGGCCATGAGTCATCAGGATTGAAAAGTGGTTATAGTATCAAGATATTTTAGAGATGCCTGTTAAATAGAAATGTTAATTCTCATAAAGGAACGTAGTTACCAAAACCCTTTGGATTCTTCTCCATATCCTCATTGCAAACATACTCTCTTTCTCTCTCTTGTGCGCACACAGTCTCTCTCGTGTTCTTTCTCACTGAAAAGCTTGTGGAGCTCATTTGTTTTGATCTATACTCTTTCAGATCATTTTCAAGATGGTGGAGGAAAATCCGAGAGATGTTGGTCATGAGATGGATGGGATTAGCATTGTTTATGGAGATGAATCTTTACCCCGCCTTTATGAAAATTCTCGGATTTCAACTGATCAACTACCAGGGCAGTCAGGTAAAGACTTGCCCATATCCCTTTTGTTTGTGCTTGAACTCTTCTAAGTTAAATATGTTTCATTTTTGTCAGGTATCGTCAAGCGAGCTACTGCTCTTGGGCGCTATCTTCAAAATCCTTTGGCAATGGTTGCAACACTATGTGGACCTGCAAGGGAGATCTTATCTTGGAAACTCTGTTCCATGGAGAATTTTCTCTTGCCTGACGAGAAGTATGCTATGGTTGAACAAGTACTTGTGGATGTGACCAACCAAGTGGGTCTTGACATCAATTTGGCTACAAACCATGAATGGTTGTTTTCTCCTTTGCAATTTATTTCTGGCCTTGGACCTAGAAAAGCATCTTCTCTGCAGAGGTCCCTGGTAAGAGCTGGAGCTATTTTCACTCGGAAAGACTTTGTGACCGAACATGGACTCGGTAAAAAGGTGTTTGTCAATGCAGTTGGTTTCTTGCGAGTTCGACGGAGTGGGTTAGCTGGTAGCAGCAGTCAGTTTATTGATTTGCTCGATGATACCAGAATACATCCAGAATCTTATGGTCTTGCACAGGAGTTGGCTAAAGTTGTCTACGATGAGGATGTTCGAGGAGATTCGAATGATGATGAGGACGCCCTGGAGATGGCAATAGAGCATGTCAGAGATAAGCCTAATTTGTTGAAAACCCTTAACGTGGATTTATATGCTAAAGACAATAAACGTGAGAATAAGAAAGAAACCATACGTGATATAATAAGGGAGTTAATACAGGGTTTTCAAGATTGGCGCAGACAGTATGAGGAACCAAACCAAGATGAGGAATTCTATATGATTTCAGGGGAAACTGAGGATACCCTTGCTGAAGGGAGAATTGTGCAAGCAACAGTGCGTAGGGTGCAAGGTGGAAGAGCAATTTGTATGCTTGAATCTGGATTGACTGGGATGCTCATGAAGGAAGATTATTCAGATGATTGGAGAGACATTTCTGAGTTATCTGATAGACTGCATGAAGATGATATACTTACTTGCAAGATCAAATCAATCCAAAAGAATAGGTATCAAGTATTCCTAGTTTGTAGAGAGAGTGAAATGAGAAATAACAGATTTCAGCATCCACAACCCCCTGATCCCTATTACCACGAGGACCAAAGTAATCCTCATAGTGAGTTAGAGAAGGCTCGCAAAGAGAAAGAGCTTGCAAAGAAGCACTTTAAGCCCAGGATGATTGTTCATCCCCGCTTCCAGAATATAACCGCTGATGAAGCAATGGAGGTATGCTGTGGATAAAGTTTATGTCTAATTATTTAGGAAAAGAATTTATTTTGGATTTTCTTCTCAGATATTTGTTTCGTTTTAATTGAAAACTTGCTGAGATTGTCTTATCATTCTAGTTACTTGTAATTTGTCATAAATTAATACTTGATTTGTATAATATTAAATTGGATATTGACAAATTTAGTCTATGAGTTGAGTTAGTTTGTGTATAAGCAACATTGATATATGTCCTAAAAACTTGATTGCTGGTTATAAATTCCTCTATTTTTCTTTGCAGTTCTTGTCTGATAAGGATCCAGGTGAAAGTATTATCCGTCCTAGCTCTCGCGGGCCTTCTTATTTAACTTTAACACTAAAGGTGTATGATGGAGTTTATGCTCACAAGGACATAATTGAAGGTGGTAAGGAACACAAGGACATCACAAGCTTACTTCGAATTGGGAAGACGTTAAAAATTGGAGAAGATACATTTGAGGATTTGGATGAGGTTAGTATTCTCCAATTACAATGTTATTGATAGTATTAGTTTCTGACATATATTGAAATCTGGTGAGGGAAAAATGTTGATGGGCTATTGCATTCACATAACATTATCCCCGATTGTTTGTATGTCCATTAGTAATTTACTGTGAAGCACAGGTACTCCTAGGAGGACGTACCGGTACCGAGTAGAATACTTACTGGGTACTGGCACTTTGTTGGTACTTCTGGGTACGCTGGGCATCTGCCCAAATGAAGTGAACAGTAAATTTTTTGGGAGTACTTTTCGGGTATGGCTTGGGTTTGGGTACCATCAACATCTAATATGGGTACTTCTCGAGTACTTCAAAACCTATATATAATTAAAATATGCGTAATTTTGATATTCATAAAGAGATAAAAGTTTTATGGAGTCTTGGAATTATTGCAAGTAATCAACTAGAAATCTAACCACCCATTAACTGTAAACATAAAATCTGCTAAGGGCAAACCATAACTCTAAACTGACATATCCCGCACATCCTTCATCCTTCTAGTTGGCCTTTATTATTCTCTATAAAATTTCTGAGTTGCAAATCAGAATTCCAAAATAATAATAATAATAATAAACAAAATAAATTGTGTTTTACTGATTCATGTACATATTTTGAAAAAATTCATTGTTGTTTGATATTTTTTGCTTCATTGTCTCATATTATCCCTCAATCCTTCACTGTCTGTTTAATATTAGTTTGATTTTAATATTTTTGTTCTTAATCTATTTTCGTGGCTAGCTACTTTGTAATTTATTTTGATCTTGCTAGAAAAAAGGCCATATTCAATTCACCAACTCTTATAACTACAACATTTACATATTTAATTTTTTATTATGACTACCTTACCGTTCCCTTACGGGCCTTACCTAGTCTTTGTAAAAAATAGTCGTACTGGCATACCGTGTACGTATCGCTTGCTCTATGAAAATTTAACTATTCCTAAAAATGCCATTACTAATGTAGCAATGGTTAATTTTTCTATTTTATGCAAGTTTTTATTCTTATCTAAAAAGTAGTGTAGAGCTCTCAACATATGGGGGAAATTTTAGGCTATTTTTTGTTTCTCCAAGTAACTATTGACTGAAAATATATTTTCTGCAAAATTTTCTTTGAAGAAATGGGTTTGATGAGTGAATTATGTGTATTTGCTTGGGTTGTATGACCGAGGCATCATGTTATATCTTAGATTTGCTAGCCATGTATGTTGGTTGATATGAGCATATGTACCTTCTGATATAAAGTAACATGAATCTGACTTGTTACTGTGGAAACTAATGATTAATGTGAATTGCATCTTATTATAGGTGATGGACCGATATGTTGATCCTTTGGTGGGTCACTTGAAGACAATGCTAAGTTATCGCAAATTCCGGAAGGGAACGAAAGCAGAAGTTGATGAACTCTTAAAGGTTGAGAAATCTGAGTATCCCATGCGGATAGTTTATAGTTTTGGCATCTCCCATGAACATCCAGGCACATTCATCTTAACATATATTCGAAGTACAAACCCACATCATGAATATGTTGGTTTATATCCGAAGGGATTCAAGTTTCGGAAAAGGATGTTCGAGGACATTGATCGGCTTGTAGCATATTTTCAGAAGTATATTGATGTTCCTCAGCATGATTCAGCCCCATCGATCAGGTCAGTTGCGGCAATGGTACCAATGCGAAGTCCTGCAACTGGGGGCACTTCTGGGGCATCTGTTGGCAGTGGTTGGGGAGGTTCGACCAATGAAGGTGGCTGGAGGGGCCAATCTGTTGACAGAGATCGATCTTCTACACCTGCATCGAGAACAGGTAACTTGTCCAAAGCAATGAATGTGGATGTTGTGCAACTTATGTGTACATAGTGGAAGATTGATTTCAATTTTGTCTAGTTTGCACTATTGGTTACCCTTGTTAATATACGTTATAATACGTTTCATCCTCGTATATCTTCTCTCTAATTTGCTTTGTTTGGGTTTCACAGGGAGAAATGATTACAGAAGTGGTGGTCGGGATGCCCATCCGAGTGGGCTGCCAAGGCCATATGTTGGGCGTGGACGTGGTGGCCGGGGTAGCAGCAGAGGAAATGATAGGCAGGATTCTGGAGATGACGGCGCCTGGAACAATTTTCCAGGTGCTAAAGTTCAAAATTCACCCGGCAAAGAAGCATTTCCCGGAGGTTGGGGTAGTGGACTCAAGAAAAGTTCCCAGTCGCAAGGTAGTAGTGGATGGGGGAATTTACCTGATATTTATTTTCTTTAGGTTTGTTTTCTCTTTGATAAGTAGGCTTGGTTAAATT
>JAYMSZ010003856.1:0-10099 GCA_036897665.1 Pelargonium citronellum | reverse complement strand
AGAGGCGCCGACAGCAGGATCGACGACAGCGCCAGCGACGCCGAGAACGCCTGGAGCGATTTCTCCGGCGACTGGTTTTGGATTTGAGAGCTGCAGGAGACTGTCACGGGCCTTGATTTGGAGGCCAATTGAGTAATTGGCCTTGGGTTGAGGAGGGGTTTTGAGAGGCTGGTGCTGGGAATGGTGAGAGACATTTTGGGTTGCTCTCAAATTTTCAACTTTTTTTTGTTTGTTTGTTTTGTTCAGGGTTTGGTTGAGAAGAAGAAGAGGAGTGTGGAGGGAAGGTTTTTAGATTCTGTGGAGGAAGAGAGTGATGGTGGATAAGGTGAGGTGGATGGTTGTGATTGGTTTTGTGGGATCTATACAATATTTGGTGGATAACAAGTAGGATATGCTATGCATTGTTTGGATACAACTCACTCACTTTTTTTCTTGTTAGGGACTTAGGGTTATAACACGAAATTAGCATTTTAAGTTATATCATACTCAAACTAATTCTTATTAGAGCCTAACATGTTTAAGTTATATCACATTTAAACTAATTCTCATTTAAACCGAGAATAAAGACCCATAGGAGCAACAAAACTCTCCCTACTAAACAAAATTGTATTCCCTAGATTTCGAACTCGAGATCTCATGTTAAACTGAAAAATAATCCCTTAAAATTCATAACTCACTCACTTTCCACAGTCCATTGCAAACTATTACATTTTGCTATGCTACTTGGTCAGTATAGATACGTATACAGGACTTGCAGTAATAACTTTCTTGGTCGGAAGTAAAATATGTGCACAGAAACTAGCTGAAATATATATATATATAGATAGATAAAGGAACAAAACTACAGACATTACTTGATGAATAAACAACACTGTTGGTCTATTTATGCATCCCATCTAATCTCTCACTCGGTCCAATACAAGGAAGTTCAAAAATCATAGAATAATTACTGTTCAGCAAAGTCTGGATGTACCAGATCATACTAAAACATTAAACAAATTACAAACAGCAAGCGTATACGACTGCTGCTGCTTCACAAATGATTCTCTTGGGTGTGCCTTCTACTGTCCCTATCTGCATAACCAATACGACCTCTGTTGTGCCCGTCTTCCACAGCATCGTTGTTGTAACTTGACGTATAGTCATGCCGTTTTTTACCATCTGACTGCTTGTCTGGTGAGCTCCCGCCCTTCCTCTTACGGCTGCTATTCAACATAGGTGAAGCCTCGTCCAACATTTCCCCTTCTTCTGCATTCACAGATTCGGGTACCCTTCCTGTCTGCACCCCCTTCACCGCCTGCTGATTCTCATCTCCAATACTGCCCTCGTGATCCTTGCCACGGTCTGGATTCTCAGTTTTAGACCAGTGCTGCCTCCTCTCCCGCTTTTTCTCATCCTCTGCTGCCAATTCAATCCCATCTTCTAGCTCTCTCTCAATAAGATCATCCTCGTCCACCAAATCTTTCTTCCGAGGCAGTTCCCCACGTGACTTCCTCCTTTTCTCTAATGCTGCCTTCACCTTGTCCTTGTCTATCTTAATACCTTCTCGAAGCTCCAAGTTTCGACCAGCCATGCTGCCAGACTTACGCGATGTGCCATCATCCCTCGATTCCCCTTCCTCTGTATTCTCATTTTTTCCACCCATCCTTTCTTGAACCTCTCCTCCAACTCGTTCTGTCTGAGACTTAGATTTATTAGAAAGTTCTCGAAGATTCTCATTGTGGGGTGAGTGTTCAGAATAATGGTTCTCTTTTGCATCTACATCCACCTTATGATCAGTAATAACACTGCCCATCTCTGCGCTACCATTCTCATTATGATTTTGGGCACTTCTTGGGGGCATCCCATGATTGTCAGAATGTGAGTGTTCGGGTGGACGAGATGAAATTTGCCTTGAAGCCTGTTCATCATTCGCAGATGACACTTTTGTAGAGGTTCTATGACTGGGCCCACCACCAGCACTTCCCTCTACTTCACTTCCTTGAGATGGAGGAACTCTGTTTTGCTCATACAATTCCAGCATTTGATTACTAACCTCTGCGAAACAAACAAAAACAACCACAACGTTTAGGAGAATATCTACAAATTTGAAGACCCAAGACACAAAAGGGCAGCCACCAACGGCAAACACATGTCTCGCCAATTCACATATTCCACCTATCAATTTTGAGAAAATCTTGGCTACATAAAATATTATCAAGACTGCTTGCCAATAATCATACTTGTGGGATGACTATAAGCAAACAACCAAATGCAGAATCAGTACCATGGGGCTATCTAAAGAGCACATCATTGGGTCCATATTATCTTGACTATGCAAAGAAGGGTGGCATATTAACCTTCCAACTGGCGTGGGGTGACGTCGAATTCCTGCCACCAGACCTTCTCCCCATCTGAAGGAAGCTTCACTTTGAGGAACTTGGCAGCAAGGAAAATAGCACCAGCCGCAATGTGATGAGGCTTGAATTGTAGGCAGAGTGATGTCCTCAGCCTGCAAGCCACTTTCCAATGTGAAAAGAGAAAAGAGACATTGCCACGATGAAAATGACAAGCATCTTAATCATACCCATCATTAACAAAATTCCATGCAACTTGAGCAAGGGCATTCTGTGCAACCTTGAATTTCTTTATTGCTTCAACAAGGGGTTTATAGGGGTGGTGAACATTGAGGTCAAACCCCAGTGTGGCAAGTACAACCCTTTCCCCCTGTAATATTAGCTCCTTTTGTTGCTCATATACTTCCTGCATGTCAAGTGTCAACCAATGTGTAAATTAAAAGATTTCTTTTGACACAGAGAATAAAGTTGAAATAAAAAAACTTATAGTAGCAGCCAATTAGGAAGATGATTTACTGATGGTAAGCTGTTAAAGTGAAAATCTGGAAAGATTTCAGTTAATAGAACTGATGAAGAAAAGATTAGAAGGAAAATTTTGAATTTAATAGTCATAATACCAGAAATTAAAAATGCCTGAAGTTTTTATAATGTGTGTAATATCATTCCGAGGAATTTAACTAGAAACGAATGGTAGATGATATGAATAAAGAATTTGGCTGTATCAATAATAATCATCATTCATCTCTATAATATCAATAACGCTTAATCAGTGAGAGAATGAAACCCATTGTACAATAACTTTCACCATGTAAACTGCAGTATAAAAATAAAAATAAATAAGAAAGAAGGCAACTTGGCAAGAATTTGCTATCTGACAACAATGAGAATTTTCAGCTTCTATCAAATTTCAGATAGAATTACGAACAGGCTTAAAAGTGAAAACCATAAGGCTAATGCTGTAATCAGTTTAATCCCATTTTCTGAATACAAATGTACAGAACAGGGGGATCATCTTATTATGTTGCAATCTACTTTTCAAGCTGACATAATATTTGCTATTTTCATGTAATAAGGAATGGACAGTGAAGACGAGTGGGAGATATCCAAAATACCTTCTGTTTTATCCTCTGAGAAGCAGCAGGATCCTTCTTGTTTATTATCTCATAAGACACAAGAATAACATCCTTCAGTGGGCGAGGCGTCTCCTCAACCTTTCCAGCAAGAAACATACACACGGTTGCCATGGTCTGTAGAGCATGGAGGAGTTGTAAGTACAATACAAGAATGGCCCAACAACAATATTCAAATACTTATGTATCACCCACCAGAGTAACTGTGTTTTAAGCAAGACCTAAGATCAAAGAGACAAAGAAGAAAAACAAATCTTTCCAGCTTAACACAATGTTACAGAACAGTGAGACACACAGGCAAAGAGGAAGAGATGTGGTGTAGTACTTGTTTAATCTTCACAACAAATTTTGAAAACGTGCACACAATAAACCACAACATACACACACCATGTCAAAAGTCAGCCTACACATAAGGAAATAAGCACAAACATAAGCCCTACTTTTCAAGCTCTTTATTTCCATAAATTACCTTGTATTTTCATATCAAACAAAATGTAAACACAAGTTTTGCGACTTGTGCACACAAACAGAAAAA
Organism: Pelargonium citronellum; assembly: GCA_036897665.1. Lineage (NCBI taxonomy): Eukaryota > Viridiplantae > Streptophyta > Magnoliopsida > Geraniales > Geraniaceae > Pelargonium > Pelargonium citronellum. The sequence goes on along the minus strand of JAYMSZ010003856.1, from coordinate 6,098 downwards.
AATTGGATGGTCCAATGACAAAAGTAACAATGACTTGGAGCAAGATGAACAACCTACCCTTCTGTCATTCTTTGCATGTGATTGACGTATGAAGAACCGATGGCAAAATATTATTGCTGTTGCTATAGTTACCTGAGGTCTGCATGGAAAAAATTCCAGTCCCAATCATTTATAATCAATATGTAAACATCAAGACATGATTTTGTAGCAATGAACCAATACACTTAACAGATATATGCAAACTAAGAAGGCACATTCATAAGATGACAGCCGCATGAAGAATGTATAACATTTTCACACACACACAACATACTCCTCAAAGTTAACTAAAAGCACATTCTCAAAATCAAAGAACTTCTACTTTGTTGCAAGGATAGCGTTTGAACTTTGAATGAGTGGACATTTTAACCAAAACCATAAAATGTTTGATTATTCCTGTTCATAAATTCTGAATTTAACCACGGAATGGTTTACCTGTGAGCTAGAACTAATCTAGCTAATTAGTTATAATTGCAAAAAGTGGAAGATTCAACTTTCTTTCATTTGCATCACCGCAGAGATCTGTCAGTGACACAACCATACCATGCCTTCCTCATCAAATTTATATATTATGGTGATAGTGCATTGATCTATTATCTCAATTATCACAGTTAATGTTCAAATTTCAATATTCCAAATTAAATTTCCAAACAAAATGCACATCTCCCACTATGTCAACTTTTTACCAATCTAACAATTAGCAATTGGCCCAAGCATTAACTTAAAAAATAAATCTAAGTATGTTTAACTAACCTAGGCATAAATCAGCAACAAACGTTTTCCATGATTAACTTTGATAATATATATACACACTTTAACACTCCAAATTAAGATCCATTCCTGAAAGTATACCAATAAACCCCTCCATGATAAATCATTAATGAGCAATCCAAAACATATAACCATAGTTACTGAAAACCACAAGACGCAAAAGGGTCACGGGTCCTAGACATTAGTGCGTGCCTGAGGAAATAATGTTTATGTGAATAAACACAATTTAAACAATAAATATGGACAGGTAATAATAATTACAACAAAATGTTAAATTTAAAGCATTAGAGAATATATGAAGTCAAAATATTTTCATTCAAAACATAAGCATGTAATTCAAGTCTCCATCAGCTAGAAAAAAATTCAAAACTCTTAATCTTGTGCTTACAGAATTTCAAAAGACTAGAAATTGTCATCATTATCAAACATCACATAATCTGTCTCATCATCAAACTTAGCTTTCCCACTTTCTTCTCAAACTTTTTCAGATTCATTTACATTTGTTAAGGGAATAGACAACCTAGACCTATTTTGCTTCGTGTGTCGAATGAATATTTACATTAAATAAAATGTGATTATTTGAAGTGTCAAGTATTCCATGTAGCATACATATATGATAGAGAAAATATATCAGCCAGTCATCTAATGGTTGACACTCAACGAAGCCTCATACATACACACGGAAGAAGTACAATTTTAATATTTTTTTTACAACTTTTAGTACTATGCATTCCATAATTAGTCACCCGATTCTACATAGTTCACATCAATTTTAATTTTTCAAATTTTTTCTCCCTCAAAATATACATTTTTTTATTATATTCTGGCCAATCTGGGTCACACAGCTCTGGTTCTGGTCCGGGCTACACCCATATAAATACCAGTCTTGGTTGATCAGCCCTAGTTGAGTCTAAGTAATTAAAAGGCCGGCTGACTCCTTACTCTCTATGACAAATGAAACAATATCTCTTTTACCTTTATTTTATCATAATAAAAAATATATCAAAAAGAAAAAGAAAAGCTTGTTGAGCCTGAGGTGAACCTTTTCGCGCCTAATACCTTTACCTTAGGTGCCCAAAGGCATGAACCTGAAGAAAGTTGCATGGGGTGACCACATATAAAGCGCAAGACCCTAAGCCTCAAGTGAGGGGTGCCTTTAACTATATCCCGTAATGCAACAGAGAACCAGAGATGGAGACAATATATTAAAAAATCAGAGAAACTAAAACTTATTGATGATAAATCAATATATCAGCATATCTGATTAAAGAGCCACCCAAATCCAAACTTTATGCCTAGTTTGGGTGACAAATACTAGAGGATTAAACCTCGTTGAAAATGGCGACTAAAGTAGTAGTCCAGAACTTTAACATCATTTAAAGCAAGTAAAAAGTGGAGATAGATGCAAAGAAAATATTAAGAGCATTACACCAGGGATTTAAACAAAACAATGCATCTTAAAAAGAAAAGTACATCTAAAATCATCTCATATGTTTTATAAAATACTCTTTTATTAGAATTGAAAGACATAAATACAAGGCTATATGAAGACCACTAGTGTTGGGGACTCATGACCCATCATGAAAGGTAAAAAAGAAGAAGATGCAAAAAATAGCAATAGTAGGACCATGTCTTCACAGCATAAACGCCCAACAACAAATAAAATTCAATCCAACGTACAAAATAAGGGCTACAAACACTTGCTTTGTAGCCCAAAAGCTCCTTGATGCAATCATACACAAATACCGACCATATATGTTATCAAACATTCAAACTACCCTAATTCTAATACTCAACAATGATAAAATCATAAGAATAAGCAGCATTGTTTTATATCAGCAAACCAGACCAACTTCTAAATATTTAACCTATTCAAGTTGGGTGATTTCATTTTGCACCAACAGAGTTGGCAAACGGATAGTAGTTCCACATATTAAGTAACCAATACAAGTCTATAATGTACCAATGGTACCTGCAGAAAATATCAGTTGCGAATTTGCAATATAACAATCAGATAAATTATTGATAGGGCTTCTGCACTGTTTTGTATTTTATAGCTGTATTTAGCACAGTTCATCTTTCAGGTTTAGAAATAGTTGTCTTGGGAAAAAGGAGGAAAATATATTAAAAAATAGGACAACAGATGTAGGAGGACAAGGCATGTCCTTACATCATAATCAGGTTCAAAGACATATAAAAGAAAGAGACCCTTGTGAGAACTATGAGAATCAACATCCCAAGAGGAGTGAACACCCCTATAAACACCCAATGAGGATAACGGATCACTATGTAAGAAAACCCTAGTCAGAGAAAATCCATAAACTATTGTAAACAATCATAATATCATATTGACTTTCAAATTTCAATACTATTTGATAAAAACCTTAGCTACAAAGTATAAACCTATAAAAGCTCATAGCAGGATTAAAGGCATGTAACTCTAAGTTTTATGTTTTAACTGAATAGCATTCTTTCAGATAGAAGTGATCAAATACATTTAGCACTCTTCACTCAATATGACATTTAAAAACAACAAAAAGAATCAAAACACTCCTTGGAGCACCTTACCCACATCCAAAAACTCCTCCAAAAATGCCATGGAAAAGCCATTACCACAAAAACATTAGATCTAGAGTACTCCTCAAAAGGTCTCTACAAACAATCAGCTTTCTACATATCAATAGAACTCCAATCCAAATCCTCAACCATAGATGATACAACAGCACTTCCATCTACAAATCCCTATATAACTTTATTATTTGCTCAATATCTCAGCTCAATCACTTACACAGCAGCTCTGACTCGTCAGTAAGACTTACTCAACCTTACCATCAAAAAAACCTTTGGGAAAAAAGAGCATTACATTCACATTTTTAACACAAACATCTCTTCCCAAAATCTCCTCAATATCAATTGTTTGTTTTTGCTCCCTAAAATCCCAACACCAATAATAGTTTAGGGCAATCACCAAAATAACAGTATCATTAACATATATTTTCAAAGGCAATGCAGCACTGCATCGATCACGATAGTTAGACTCGAGAATAACAGAAAGAAGGTGTTGTGAATGGTGTGCACCATTATGCGGTGCATGGTCCTCACCTTGGGTGAACCATGGCAAGGCAATTTCCAAAAAGGCGTGCCTTTGTTGTGTCAAGGCACGTGGCACAGCGCAACTAAAGTGCACGATACAATTGGACAATACTTTTTTTAGATGAAAGTCCACCAGCCTTCCAATCCTATGAGGATTATAAAATAAGGAAATTGAAATACACATCACATATTGACATGCAGTAATTCATGAGCACCATATACTTTTATATTCAGAGCACTCCAACCGCACAAAAAACAACAGTCACAAACCCATGTGGTATATAATATCTGAAGTCATCTCATTCTCTTACCTTTTATTCTATTCTTTTTACTTTTCATGATATTTCTAGGAGTCATGCTGCCGGAATTTCATTAATCTATGATATAAAAATATACCTAATGAACACTTTATCACATTAGATGCATTTCAAATGGTATATTAGATAAATCATTATCAGATGCAAATGCTATAATGGAGAAATGATTGTGTTATTTGATTGACAGTATACCACTTAGATATAGGTTACTAGACCCCTTGAGTGTTAGTTGGAGTATTTATACTAAAACACTTCATCATAAGAGTTGTATTAGATATATCTAGAATACATTATTTTAAATAAAATTAATACATATATATGCCTTATTTTCAAAAGGTGCGCGCCATGAGTCGCACCTTGTCCCGTGGATCCAATAGATATTTGCACCATTGTGCGCCATGAGCCATTAATAAGATTGTCCAAAACAGGTCTATACGATGACGTTCCAAAATAAGTACTACAGCTAATTGGTACACAATAACCTATAATGCAAAATTTAAGATAAATCATAAAATTACAAGACCAAGAGAATCTGCTTCTTAACAAATAGTACAAAAGACACACTCACTGCTTAAATGAATCAGAATTTCCCATGCTAGAAATATCCCCAAGAAATTGTTTTTTCTTTATTTTTTAATTTATTTAGCATGCTATTGGTTCATGTGTGACTCACCAAAAGTTGTGCTAATTACACCTTGTGACAAGCAGTAAGCAAACAATTTACACCCATGATAAAAAAATAAAAAAAAGTAATAATTATTCCAGCAAAGAACTATACTATAAGCAAACCGCATATGCAATTAACAAAATAATGTAAGCATAAATATGACAAGATATTATAAGAACTGGCATAGAGCAATTAAAACTACTAAATAAAATTCTTTAAGAAGTATAATGAACACTCACACTTTGAGCCTCATGCCTAAATCCTGCAAAAATGTGCAGTAGGACTTGCGCAAATACGTCTCCTTTTTCAAATCAATACCATCTCTTCTTGATGGAGAACTTTCTTCTATTTCCTTCCTGGAAAAGTACCAACGACCACCCGATTCCTCTGGCCCTTCCGCAGAATTCCTATGAGGACCACTGTCAGTTGTTCCATGATTCGAGGATTCCCCTGGTACAAACCCAGCCATATGTATCTTCGTCGGCTGAGATAGAATGAACAGATGTTACTTCTACAATAACAATGAAAGACATTTACTCCTGCATCACCATTATAAATCTTCCCTGTTCAGAACAGAAGGAACAGGTTATAGCATGCATGAATTTCGAAACAACCAGACCAATCCTTATTTATCAGAAGAAGAATTTACCACACAAATTTTCAATTAAAATACTCACATAAGCAAAATTTAAAGACCCCAAAACATAATTGCGAGATTACAGAATCTGAGATGCGAAGATTTTATTCCATGAATGCTTATCTTCTACAGATAGAATAGCTTCAGCAACCACTGATGTGGCAAAAAAAATACTTTATGTGAGCAGAGAAATTAGGGTTCCAGCACGAACTGCCCAGGGCACCATGGCATACCCGAGTGGGATAAACACTAGAACTTCGAGTAAAAAAAGGATCGGGATCGTATTTTCAAATCACGTAATTAGGGTTACAATAGTTTCAATCGACGAAATCACTCAAAACTTCAATGTTGCGATTGCAAACACAAAATTAGGGATTTAACGAGGCGGTGCAGAAAAAAGAATCGATTTTGACCCAATTATTTCGGTTGAATAGCTGGAAGACATACCTTCACCGTCTCTGTTGCCTTCACCGTCGCTTTCACGGGAGTAACTTGAACCGCGAAAAGGAAAAAAGAGGATTTGAGCTACGAAGGATAATTCTAACGGGGCTTGCAGGTGTCGCCTGAGCCGGAG